>JBAMBL010001091.1:0-44362 GCA_037043405.1 Drosophila subquinaria | reverse complement strand
CCAGTAAAACTTTTGGGAAGGTGTGTTCCCAGGCAACGTGTTCTGGAAGCATTCATTTTCATGCTAAAAAGCAGTATGTGCCTTTTCCATGTGACAATATTGTTTCCAACATGAGATAAAGGCAACTATGTTTTTTCATGAGTTGGGAAGGCTAAATGTCAGCACTTTTAAATCATTCGTTACAGACTGTTATGCTTTTCTGCTAGTTAACAGATGTTGTGCTTCTGTTTACGAAAGCAGAGGCTTACCAGAATTACGAAGCATAACAGTCTGTAACGAATGATTTAAAAGTGCTGACATTTAGCCTTCCCAACTCATGAAAAAACATAGTTGCCTTTATCTCATGTTGGAAACAATATTGTCACATGGAAAAGGCACATACTGCTTTTTAGCATGAAAATGAATGCTTCCAGAACACGTTGCCTGGGAACACACCTTCCCAAAAGTTTTACTGGGTACACATACACAGAGAAGGCGGCATATTGAATTACATTGCAAACTATTTTGTTTAATTAAAGTTGCGTTGCGGTTTTTGCACCTTTCACATTTTCATTGTTCCATTTTTTTCTGTTCCTGTTGTTGTTGTTGTTTTCTTTTGTTGTTGTTGCTGTTATTGTTCTGGCATTAGGCTGATGAAAATGCCAATATAATTTCCTGTTCTATTTCCACATCGACTCTAGTGCCAATAACGCTGAACGAGCTGTGCAAATGTCAAAAGGTGTTTGCTTTTGTGGTCAACTAAGCCCCCATAGAACAATTCTCCACCCCCACCCACAACTTTTCCACCCACTCCACTCGCAGTTTTCCCATTGACACAGCTGACAATTGTGATAATTATAGTTGTTGCTGTTGTTATTGTATTATGCACTAATTGAGCTAACAACAATTGATGTGTGTTGCAATTGTTGCTGTTGTCGATACTTTATTTATTTTTATAGTTTTTTTATGTTAACTATATTCATCAAGCATTTGAAAAGATAATTAAGTATACTTTATCAATTATGGGTATTTCTAGGATCGAGAATGCGATAAAGACGCACGTCTTTAATAAAAAAAAAGTCAAATTTAAACATTTTCAAAAATGTTTTTCTACGTGCTTAATGCTTTTTATCAACACTATTTTTATTATAATAGACATATTTGAGGAATTGTCGTATTCGAATTATTTATAGAAAACATTGCATCGCGAACGCGACAAAAAATGAGTAATTTTTGACTTCATCGTGAAAAATGCGAAAATCGGCGAAATGTGGCGATTAATTTGGAAGAAAATACTCTTAAGCCATAATAAAATAATGTAGTTTTCCATTTAAAGGAACTATTTTGATACATCGTATTCGAATTATTTATAGAAAACATTGCATCGCGAACGCGACAAAAAATGAGTAATTTTTGACTTCATCGTGAAAAATGCGAAAATCGGCGAAATGTGGCGATTAATTTGGAAGAAAATACTCTTAAGCCATAATAAAATAATGTAGTTTTCCATTTAAAGGAACTATTTTGATACATCACTATTATTTTATTTATTTTACACGTCGCGAACGTGACAAGATTTCCACCTAGTTTGTGACAAGAATTTTTTCATCAAATTTTATTCGATGCATGGAAAATAGCTTGAAAAACTTGTTTGCAAATTAAACTTTCAATATATTTTTTTATATTAAAATGGTTCAGGTTACAATCTCACTATCTTACTTAGTGTAATCGTTAGAATACAAACGATTTCTTTAGGAAGCCAATTTATTAAAGAAAAGGGCAAAAATATTGAAAAAGTGATTTTATTTCAATGTAGAGTCGTGAATTGTTAATTTCTTTTAGTGTATATTGTTCAAATAAATAACTTGAATATATTTCTGGAAGAAAATTTAAGAAGATGTGTTCTTAATCAATTTTACCCATATAAGCAGTATAATTTATTTTACTTGTTTTTTTTTAATGTTCACTATATTTTAAAATTTTTATTTATTATAGTCGTCAAGAATTTGATCGAAACGATAATTTAGTACACTTTATCAGATAACAATTTTGGATGGATGGATTTTTGGTGATCTTAACTACTTTTATGTATATAAAAAAAAACTTGATTTAAAAAAAGGTAGAAGGGTATAAAAATGTAAAAAACTATTAAACATTCTCATTCGTTGAGCGTTTATCACCAATTCATCCATTTGCTAATTGTCAATTGCAAGGTCCTGCATCTCGTCTACGTTTCTTTCTACTTACTATTCATATATCATTCATATCATATATCATTTATATATCCTCAATAAAAGGCGCCGATCAGAAACATAATTGCCATACAAATACCCAATGAGGTGACGGGAATTGTCGGTCTGGACAATGGATTTTGTAGCATATAGTCGAGAAGTTTGGCAACGATTTCGAATGATAACAATTTACAGTTGGGCCATTGTAATAAGCACATCAAGTACCGAATTATTCCCATCCTGTATTGCGCTTTGTTGATCTCTTCTAGCATTGCATCGATTTGATTCTCTCTCAGTAGTTCAGTATGTTTACTGTCGATTAGAGAAACACGGGGAAGAGAAATTGTGATCATGATTGCGATTTCTGCAGATACAGTGTTGAAAGAAATAATAGAAACGACCATTTTTATACCCGTTGCTTAAAAAATAAGTAAAAGGTTGAAATGTATGTATGTTTTTGACTATTCCGTTTTTCTTAACAATATTAATTATCCCCTATTATAAGCTACTACATCTCAACAAGATCGGCCAAACAGAACGGTAGTAATGGTTGATTTAAGTTTCAAGCAATGTAAGCGCCTAAAAGTATGTAATATTTTTTTTTTATTTATTTATTTAAATAGGTAACGGGTATACTAAAGTCGGGAACTCGACTATATCCTTTCCCGTTTGTTAATATTTATGGTATTCAGAAACTATGATATTTGTGTTATGTGGCAAAGTGATAACACTGTAGCTAGTGAGTGACCTTTTTAAGTTTCTGTTGTCGTATTTATGATATCATTGAGTTAAATTTCAATGAACAGCTGTTTTGTACAAAGCAAGCATTCTCTTTATTTCGTTTTAGCTCATGCGTTTGGTTTCACCCTCTCTTACTCTTGTGTTTCTTAATGCTTTTGCCACTGTAAAAAATCAATGTAATAATTTAAAAAAATTTGCATCTTTTTATTTAAATTTAAAATCTGTCCTAAGTGACAATCACTAAAATTATCACTTGTGTGATTCGAACCCTAGTTATTTAACTGAAAATTCGAATTCTGACAGGTCAGCGACTCTAATCGTAGAGCCACCGGACCAAGAAAAGTTACTATCTTTTAAAACCAATACCAATACCAACCTCAGTGTGACCTTATTTCGTTAGATACTTTAAACAGTCTGGCAACCATTCTCCTTTTGAAATTTTGTCTCAATACGACGAATTTTGTATACATACCCCAGGGCATGTTTGGTGTGATATACTTTTTTCTGTGTGTTTGTTGTCATTACAACATATAACACTTTGCCACATAACACAAATATTAGAGTTTCTGAATACCCTAATTATTATTAAAATTTTGTTTGAAATGCTCAAATGACTGTCGTTTCTATTATTTTTCCATCACTGTATAGAAACCTATTGTACATCATGCTAGATCAATTGATCAATCAATACTCACAGCTCCAATCCGGCGAGTTCCTGTTCAAATCCCTTAAGAGTCTCATATGCCTCGTCTAGTATCTCCTGTTTCGTGTGCACAGCGACGACAATATCGTCATGCTGCGATTGAAATCGATCCTTAAGCGTCAATATCTATATTTAAAAAAAAAAATCATATTATTATGATATTTGTCTTTATTTCAATCGGAGTTAAGTTAGAGTTTCGGCTTTCGTTTATCGATTCATCGAAACGGATACCGGTTATTTGTTTGTTTTGTTTTCGAAAATAGTTTTTGTCAATTTTAAAAAAGAAGAATTTGTGAATATCTAAGTTTAAATTCTTTGATTTTAAAAAAGATTTTTCTATTCAATGGAATTTATATTCAAATTTAGTATGAAAATCCCAAATTAGTTTGAAAAACGATGATTACAAATTGACAACAAAATTTAGTTTAATGATTGATAAACCGAAATGAGCCGTTAGGCATGAAACGGTTATTTCCGTTTCAATATTTTCCGTTTTTCTGTTGAGGTTAAAATAAAAAAGTTTTGTTGCGATTACGGTTTCAGTAACGGTTACCAATTTCAATCGGTTAATGCCGGTTAACGGTAACGGTTACCAATTTCAATCGGTTAACACGGGTTAACATTTACGATGACTCTTTCGATTACGATTTCAGTTACAGTTACCAATTGTAATCGGTTAATACCGGTTAACGGTAACGGTTACCGGTATCGGTTATAGCTTCAAATCCTAATTTCAATAAGTAGACTTACCTCATCCTCCAGCTCGGCATTCAGCATTTCCAGCATGCGATTCTGTCGCTGCTGTTCGGCCAATTCCCTGGCGCAATTTCGAAACTTGCACAATTCGCGAAACATTTCCGTTTTCGTGGCATGCAACATGTCGGCAAAGTTGTTGCACTCCTGCGTCTTTGACTGCAACTCGACTCGCAGTTTCTCCTCCTGCAAAAGCGCCTCGTTCAGAGCATTGTCAATCGTCTCGCAGCTTTCGACTCCGATTCCAGAGAGTTTAAATTGACGCAGCTCCAATTCCAGACGCTCACTGCGTTGCTGCTCACGGTTTATCATGTTATTGCACAGAAACAAATCGTCTCGCATCATATTGGCCTAAATAAATAAATAAAAAAAATGAATAAATAAATAAATAATGAAACAAATGAATAAATAAAATAATAAAATATGTCAAACAAATGAATTAAGCAACTCTATTAAATTTAACAAATGAATAACACATAATTGTGATGCATGAAAATATTAACTGATAAATCATTTAATTATTTGTGATTGTCTTTCAAATTCTCAATTTTTGATAATGGATTAAAATATAAAATAAACTGGAAAGAAAAAATAATATGATGAAAAAAATGAATAATATTTAGAAATTAAAAAAAAATGAATGAAAATTAGAAAAAAATAAACAATATAAAATTAAGAAAATATTATTTTCGTTATTAGTCTCTTTCGAAAAACCGTTGGGTGGTTTTTAAAATTTCAGAATGGCGTCTAGAAAACGAAAAAGTCTAAAGTGTCGGGCTTTAAAATAATTATAGATAAAAAGAGTTTTTGAAGTCAGATTCGACTAGACTTGGGCAATAAAATGAGAAAGGTATTATAGACTACATTGTAGACTAGCAAAATCCAACATGGCGGATGCAAGTTAAGAGATATATCGTATTTTTTGGCAATAACCGTTAGCTACCAATATTAGATATCATTCTAGTAAATTGCAACAAAATGGGCCAAACTAAACGCAAGTAATGGCTGATTTTCAAGTTTCAAGCAATGTAAACGTCTAAAAAAATACATTTTTTTATGTGTATAAAAATAAGTAACGGGTATCCTATAGACGGGAACTGGCTTGTTTCATAATTGTTATGGAAAAAATAAGATTTTAGTACTAATTTTAACATCATACCCTGTTTCATTCTGTAATTCAGCGGTGGGCACGAAATATGAATTCGAGAGCACAACAATAACAATAACAACTACAACAACATCAAAAGCGAGTCTTTTGTGCGACTTCACGGCGCCGAATAGGCAGAAAAATAGTTGGGAGCAGTCGCTGCTCCCGGAGCCACTGCGTGCCCACCCTTGCTGTAATTTGTAAAATGAATGCTCACCTTTTGTTGGTACTTGCGAACCAGTTCATGAAGATCACAAACTTCGGCGCAACGGCGACGCCAGAGTCGGGCGAGCATCACATTGAACACTTTGATGGCCCTCATGCGACTCGTTGCATCCATGGGTTTGGCCAGAATCTTTTGGCATTTGGCTTTCGGAGCTGTTACCAATTGTTGTGGGCCCGGACAGAGATAGGAGAATTGTGCTTTATGTGCTCGCGGCATTTTGTCGAACGTTGATTCCAGTTCCGCCAGAGCCTTGATCAGTCGGTGTTGAAATGCGTTCCAATCGAGTGGCAAATTTATCGAATTATCGATAACGATATGTCGCTGCGATGCGTTGATGTTGTCCTTTATAATGTTTGGCGATGACATGACCTTGCCTGAGGGGCAACAGGTCTAAGCCATGTCTAAGATTGACTAAGACTAAGACTAAAACTACGACTACGACTACGTTAACTCCCCTTTAACCCCTTGATGACCCCGTCACACACTTTCACTTACCGTTGGCATCTGCTATCGAAATAAATATAAATATATAAGAGGTCCAAAAAGTGTTTTGATTCCTTTAGATTTTGGTCTGCCTATTTCTATTTATTTTCGTGTTCAACTACAAGTAAGAAAAACTCATTTCTGACAGGCTATAAATGCTTTGCTTTTAACCCGACCAGAAACTCAAAGCGTGCTCATAAACTCAAATAAATTTTCAATTGTAAAGCACCCATAACTAGTGTTTAATTTAACCAATCTTGATGCGATTTAGTGGAATAAAAACCGTATTTTATCCAAAAAGCTGTGAATGTGCTGAAAATGTATGCGCTTTTCAAGGATCTAGCTTTTTTCTAGCTTTTTCTAGACTTTTTTGCAATTGATTTACGAAAACAATAAAATTTTTCTAAAAAAAAAGTATTTTATCCTAACAAATGTGAATGTTTTTGAAATTGTATGAGAAATTCGAGGATCTAGTTTTTTTTTATATTTTGTTTTTAGACTTTTTCCAATTGTTTTACGGAAAAGATTACATTATTTTTTTAAAAAGTATTTTATCCCAAAAACTGTGGATATTTTGTAGTTTTATATGATTTTCGAGGCTCCAGCTTTTTTTTAGCTTATATCAAATTGATTTACGGAAAAAAAAAATTTAATTAAAATACACAGCTACAGTAAATTAAACAACATAAGACTTATTATAATTTCACTTTTTATTACAAAAACTAGTATTCTATTTATATCAAATAATGGGCTTTAGGAGTTTAAAAAGATTCTCTCTATGGTTCCATATTTTCGTTTTTCTTTCATTCTAATGATAAAGTTTAAAATTCTTAATGTTAGCATCAAAATAGTCAAAAAAGTTCTAAAACACTTTCACTCAAAAAATGTTTGAAGAGAAAAAATTAAAAAATCCTTGTTGAATCAATTATTTTTTATTTGGTTTTCTGACAACGCAACCGATTAATTTTATCCCGAAATTCCGGATTTTTTAATGGAAAAATTTCAACTTTTTAATTGTTATGCATGAATCGGTTACTAAACGGTTATTTCGATTTGAATAATTTTTGTTTTTCTGTGTAGGTACAATTCATAGGTTTTGTTTCGGCTAAGGTTACCAATTCCAATCGGTTAATACCGGTTAACGGTAACGATTTCGCTTATGATTTTAATCCCTGATTCGAATTTCACACTTTTTCTTTGCCTTCTTACGATTCTTGGCCTTCTTCTTTTAATTCCTTACCATTTTCCCATTGTTGCCGTCTTTGGCTCTCTTAAAGCAAATATATGTACGTCAGCGCTTGAAGAAATAAATAAATATGAAATACTTATGGACCTATAAAAATGTTTCGGTAGGTAGTTAAAGGTAATGCGATGAAAGCTACAGTGATGGAAGAAATTATAGAAACGAAAGTCATTTTCACCTTTTAAACAAATTATTTGATAATATGACAAAAGGCTGCTCATGATTATATAAAATCACGTTGTTCTGTCAAATTTTGGAGCACTGTTAATAGCTAGAAAGTTGAAATTATGAATGAAAAAATTAAAAAAAAAATGGTTTCTATCAGAGATTAACCGATTAACCAGTATTAACCGATTGAATTTGGTAACCGTAACTGAAACCAAACTTTTTTAGCGTACCGATACCGAAATTATTCCAACCGAATAACCGTTTAGAAACCGATTCATGCATAACGGTTAATTTCGGTTTGGTCAAACATAAAATTTAGTTCTATGTTTAGGTGGTTTTTAAAATTAAATTTGATTTTTATTTCTAATTTGTATATTGATGTCAATAAAAAGATGTAAATTTTGTGAAATTTTTGCATATTTGTTTTCAAATTTAAACAAATAATTGTTGTAACCCGAAATCAATCCGATATTTCGAAACCGAAACATACAAAAAACCGTTTACGTTACGTAACCGATACATAAAAGTTAACCGATTACCGAACAACCTGAATGTGAATATAACCGATACCGTAACTGAAACCGATATTCGTTTCGTTTTGATGAGCTGGTTTCTATTATCACTTCCATCACTGTATATGTATGTATTTTTATATGTGTGTGTTTGTGTATAAGGAAAATATGAAATGAGAAAATTACATTATTGACTTACCAAACATTGTTGCTGTTGTTGCTGTTGTTGTTGTTGTTGCTGTTGTTGTTGCTGTTGTTGTTGGTGTGCCGCACGCCATTTTGACAGTTTGAGCGCTTTACAAATAAACCGTTGGGGGACGTGTCGCTGACAGGCGTCGACAACGTGGCTGATAAAGCCCGGCAATGAGGGGGAGGGAGAGGGAAGGAGAGAGAGGGGAAGAAGGGAGGAGAGTAGGGACATAACTGACAGGGTTGGGACTGAGGCCTGGCAGGCAATTACCTGCAATAACTATAAATGAAAATATCAAGAGAAGCGAAATAAGTTCAAGGTTCTCAATTTGATTTACCAACCAAAAAAAAAAATACAATTCCGACTCTGAAGATTGCGAAATTCAGGTGAAAATAAATTTGATTAAAATTTGCTTGGCAACCGAAACAGAAACAGAGAAACAGCTAAAGAAATTGACACAAAACTGACCTTGGCCTGGCCTGAATTTGGCGGCACATAATTAATTAAAATATCATTAGGCCCAACCAAAGGAAATGTTTTGTTACAGACTCCGATTCAGGACTCAGTTTGAGGCTCAATCTCAGCAACGCACTTAACTAAAACCTCATAAATACTGAGCAAATAGTTGCAAGTATCCCAGACAACAGGATAAAGGACAACAGGATAAGGCATTTAATGGGGCTGAGGACTTGATGGAAGCTGGTACACTCAGAAAAATATGTGACACTCTAAAATAACGTATGTCCGCACATGAATTTATACCGTTTTGTTGTTAAAATTTTACTTTTGTTCTTTTATAAAGTATGAAACAATCAGTTTAAGTTTTATTTTTAATTCTTGCGCTTTATAATTCTCAACTGGTTCTAGCCCCACAAAGGTGAATTAAAGCAAATTTAAATATGTGAATATTTTGTACTAGAAACAAGTTCATTTTGGGATTAATTTAAGGTTTTTGTGTAGTTAAACAAATATGATCCGATTTTGTACCGACTTAAATTTAACCCAAAACATACTTAAAGTAATCCAAAAAAATCTTATATTTAGATTTTCGAGTTAGCGAACTTGAAAAAAGATTTTTATTCTCTGTTCTTGAAATTCTGAACTCAGTCTGCTTTTGAGATTGTTTCTACTTGAATATGTCCCTGTTTAAATACGAAAATTTTAATTTTTTATTAAGAGAAAAAAATGCTGTACTAAATTGCCAATACTCAGTTCAATTGAACTCCAATTAAGTATTTTCGATGCTTAAAATTTATACTTGATATAAGTCGAAATTAGTAAAAAAAGCAAAAAAAATCTTTTATCAAGTAACAAAAATCTTGATATGAGAACAACGAAACTTAAAGTAAAGCTTTAAAATTACTGGAAATGAGTGCCTAAATTTTTAATATAAGTTCGGGACATAGATTCAACTCACATACCAAGTTTGTAATAATTTTAAATTAAGTTCCTTTTTTCTCACATTTTTTAACGTTTGCTTGCTTAGAATTCCCAAGTGGTTCTTGCTTGTCTTGACTATACGATTTTGTTATAAGTCTGCAGAATGTTTTTATTCAAACAAGTTTTTGTATTCAGTTTCAGAATTAAAATGACTTTAATCAAGTTTGAAAATACTAAAATACTTAAATTCCTACTTAAAATGTTGTGCTTAATTAAGCTCAAAATGCCATGTTTGAAGTACAAAATTCTTGACTTTTTCTCACTGTGTCCGGTCACCTTTCATAGGCAAAAGGACTGTAGTTAGTTGGGATCTTAACCAAGTCAAAACAGACAGACAGACAGCTTGCCAAAACTAATTATGCGCTCCAGCGCCACTGGAATCTTTTGCATATGAAAGCAGTTGTGAAATTGGCACAAAAACGAGGAGTTTTCCCCTTTTGCCAGAACGAATATCTTACCTCCTTTTCACTTTTCAACATTGATTAAAAGTTTTTGCAAGTCAATAAGAGGCAAGTCCTGGACTATGGACACCGTCCTACTTCCTACTTCCTTCATCTTCCTTCCGCCTTCCTCATTCTCATCGTTGTCCGACAGGAAGTTGGAAGATTGCTACGCGTGACAAGCTCAAAATGCAATTTGCAATGCTTCGTGTAAAGTTGAGGAGATTATTTAAATTTATAATCGAGTCTCAAATATGCATGGAAACGTGTTAAAGTGTGCAAAATAAGTATCAAAAGTTAATATAACCTTAAGTTCACTTGACTTTCATTTTGAAACATCTTGAAAACGCCGTTGCCATTGTACATTGTCAAATATTTTTTGCCATGACTAAATTTTTGTGCTTTCACTTTCGCCTGAATTTTGCTAAATTCGTTTTTTTTTTAAATTTAATTTAAAAAAATTTTATTATCTAGGATTTATATAAATTCGTGCATTCTTATAAATTAAAAATAACTTAGTATGTAAATTTTTCACAATTCGATTCTTAAAGCTATAAATTTCATTTAAGTTTTTAAATCTATTTCGAAACTTTTATTCTATATTATATTATTACAATTATAGATCAATTTTTTGAATAGCTTTTACGAATTTTACTGCCATTATATGAATATTTATTTATTTTACTTAAAGTTTAAATTGAATTGATTTAAATTATAAGCTCCTCAACTTTGGAATAATTATCCTCGTTGCTTCAAAAATAATTTTAAAGGTATATTTTGTTTTCTTTTGAAAATAAATTTGAATTTCTTATCTTATTTGTCTTTTACTTATGTAAATATTTTTGCGTTTCCCAATTGCAAAATTCTAAGAAAATTTTAATTATTTTTTGCATTTACGATTTGTCATTTATTAAAACTCAAACTTTTTACTTCAAGTGAAATCATAATTTTTAAACTATTTTTACTGAAATTTTAATAACGCCATAATTTCAAGTTAAATGTATTTTTAGCATAAAATAATAATTTTTACAACTTTTTTTGATTTAAACAATATATTCTGTAAATTTCGTAGAATTTTGTCATTGAATGCAAACCAAAAATTTCCCATTAAGTTAACCTAAAATTTTTGAACTATTTTTACAATACACACATTTTAATTATGTCGTAATTTCGGCTTAAATTTATATGCAGCATACAATAATAATTATTAAAAACTTTTTCTGAAATAAATAAAATTTTCTGTAAATTTCGCAGAATTTTGCCATTGAATTTAAACAAAACTTTTTACTTGTTAGTTAGACCATAATTTTTAAACTATTTTTACTTAAATTTGAATTTTGTCGCAATTTCGGTTTAAATTTATTTTCAGAATACAATAACCTTTATTAAAAATTTTTTAGGTTTGAAATAAAATATTCTGTAAGCTTCACAGAATTCTGCAAACCAAACTTTTCACTTAATATTTAACGAAAATTTTTAAACTTTAATTATATTGATTTAAATTTTGTCGTAATTTCGGTTTAAATTTATTTTAAGCATACAATAATAATTATAAAAATTTTTTCTGATTTGCATAAAATTGCATGTAAATTACGCAATATTCTGTCATTGACTTGATTGTATTTATTGTCAAGTTTAAGTTTATCTTGACTTTTACATTCGTTACAATTTCGCTCCAAATTTGGTGACTTCCAAATAATATCATTATAAAACACAATACACAATTTAATTAACATTTGCCAAATGTATTTTAAAACGCAATAAACCGAAATTTTATTTAAAATTCGATTTGGTTTCTCGCTGGAAATTTCTCGGAAAAGCTTGAAAAAGGTGGGAGAGATGAGAGGTAAAGGTAAAAAAAAAAAGGAAGCCCAATCTATGCGTTGTATTATAACAATGTTCACTTAGCTTGTTGGAACTTTTTTCTGTTTTTTTTTTTCATTTTTCACAGCTGCGTATTTGACTTGCATTTTCATGGCCTACAGCTAAGACCCTCCCATTTCCCATTTCCCCTTCTCATTCCTCTTTCCATTACTCGCTGTCTCTCTTTTTTCTCTTTTAGCTCCCCATCTTGTGTGTGTCTTCTTGTGTTTTCATTCCTCGCGTTTCCTTCTTTCATTTTTATACTGTGGCAGTGGGTATCTTAATACTTTTAGAAAGTGTGTAAGACCTTTTATAAAAATATATACATATATAGCATTTCCATGCCTCAAAATTCCTGATATTTAGCTTTGTGACGAACGGTACTATACTTTAAATTATTATTACAAAAAAAAAGGCATTTGGCTTTTCGCAAACAAATTCTTGTTATTAGATCAGAAGAGTTGGATCCCTTTAACGCAATGTGTTGAATGCCGACCGTTTTTTTTAATCATTTACATATTCAATTTTATTGTGTCGTCACAAAATTATGAAATTTCGGTGCATGGAAAAGTTTTGTAACTTTTACGGTTTTTTAGAAGTAAGTTTTAGTTAACTTGAGGTCTAGTTATGTCTATAAGACACCAACAAACAACAACACACAAAACACTTGCAGAACGCGAGGAGCATGGCTCGGTATACAGCTGTTTCAAGAGATGCCAATCTCTATCCCGTCAGTACCGTTTGCTCGACTTGACCAGCGATCTCAGCCTGATGTTGCACTTTTGAGAAGCCAAAACCAGTTGTGAATTTAAGGTCTCGAAAGTGAAAAAAATAGCTGTGAAGCTTGATCTGGCCCTTTGTGTTTTTTAAATGATATTTTAACTGACATTTTGTTTCTAAAAACATTTTTTAATTAAATTTTTAGATATTCAGTTTTGTGACGAACGATACCACGTTTAAACTATTCTTACAAATAAAGTTTGTCATGCTTTTTGCAAAAAAATTATTTTTATTAGGTAAGAAATATCGAAACCTAATAGATTTTCCGAAATTACGGAGTTTTCCGAATGCAATTTTTTTTTAAGAATAATTATATATATATTTTTTAGTATCGTTCGTCACAAAATTGTTTATGGAAAGGTCTTCGGACCCTTATAGCGTAATGTGCCGAACGCTATAATTTTTTATCAAGAACAATATATTCAATTCAGTATCGTTCGTCACATAAGAAAATTCGGGGCATGAAAATGTTATCGGAACCTTTTAGCGCTATGTGCCGAAAGCCAACATTTTTAAGAAATATTCATATATTTAATTTAGTATCGTTCGTCACTTTCACGGATTTTTTTTTAAAGATATTTGTATTAATAATTTCGTTTCTAACTTTTTAATTTATCTCAGCGATATAGCAGGGTATTAAATCTTCGGTGTGCTGTTTGTAACTTCCCTTTGGTATTATTTTGTATGTATGTTTCTTTTTATTCTTTGCCCTTTTCGCTGCGCATTTGTTGGCTGTTTATTTGCATAGCCGCCGTTCGTCGTTTCGTTGGCTCGGCTTTGGCTTCAGCATCAGCATCAGCATCAGCTTCAGCTTCAGAATGTGGAGCTTTGGCTCAGCTTCAGCTCAGCGCAGCTCAGCCTCACCTGGTTGCCTACCTTGGTTGCCTGGTTGGTTGGCTGTGTATTTTATATTTTTTTATTTGCATTTGTTTATAAATGATTAACAAAGAGGTTAATGTGCATGGAGAGGCCCCACAGCAGGCGACGTTGTTGAACAGCAATGTGGGAACGCCAACGGAGTCCAATGAAGCCGATCTGGCAACGCTGCCACTGGCGACGACGACGGCGACGGCAAACCAGAAGCAGCTCAACCAGAAAACGTAACATGCCAAAGGGACAGCAGTCAAAAAGAGAGAGAGAGAGAGAGAGAGAGACAGTGAGAGCAAAGAAATGAAAATTTAGTTCATTAGGCACAGCTAAGGGGCAACTTCATTACGTATGTGTGTGCGTGTGTGTGTGGCAACATTTGGAGTGCAGCAACCCGGCAACGCTGTACAATGGACACTTTAGACCTATTTTTTTAAGATTTCATTAATAACTCGAATGGAACAAGATCTCTTGGTCTTGTTTAAATATAAAAAAAATGTATTGCATACTTTAAGGCACTTACATTGCTTGAAAACTTAAATCAGCCATTAACGCCTTTCTTTTTGTCCGATTTTGTTGTAATTAAGTAAGACGATAGCTTATAATAGAAGTTAACGTTAACTACAACAAAAAAACCTTATATCTTAAAAACTGTGCGTATTTTATCGAAGATGCTTTATTAATATTGAAAATTCATTCATTATTTAAAGTATGTATTCAGAATGTTTTTGTTAAATTAACACAACATGCTCACTCAGCATTAAAATACTATAGTAAAACAATTCAAAAACATTTTATTTTACTAAAAAAAAAATATATATTGTAAGAGCCTCTAGAAAATCAAAATATTTGCGGAGAAGGATTTGAAAAATCGTATTTAAATCAAGTATTTCTTACTCGGCTTAAGCTTTTTTGAGATTAACAAACTTTTACCAATATGTTTGGGATTGATTTTATTCCCAAAATTCTGGAGTTTTTTTTATCAGTGTATCAAAAAAAAAAACACTTTCTTTTTAAAGACATCTGGTCAAAGTAAATTTGCATACTTGTTAAAAGCAAATTAACGGCAGAGAAAAAAAAAGAAAAAAGTTTCCATAGTGCGCTGGCGACCTTCACACACACACACTCACACACACACACACACTCCCTGTTTTCCTGCTTCGTCTTTCTCTTCCCACTCGGCCTGCCATTTTCATGTCTCTCCGTATTCACATTTTATACATGTAGAGTAAGAAAAAGAGAAGAAAATAATAAAAAAAGAAATACAAAAAAAGCACAAAACATTGCTTGATTTGCCAAATTAAGGCCAACTCACAGCAACAGCAACAACAACAACAATAGCAGAAGCAACAGCAACAATTGTGGAAAGCACAAGTTCAGGCAACTCTCTGGATTCTGTACACACACACACACACACTCGCACACACACACTTTTTGTATAACTTTAAATATTTAAACTTTTGACTCTCCATCTCTATCCAATTTTACTTATGCTCTCCTTTTCTCTCTTTCTCATTGCAGACGTATTCACGTATTTCTCAAAGCTCAACACAAAGTTGGCGGTAAGTTTTTAGCTTTTTTTTTAGCCTTAAAACATAGGTTAGTTTACTTTAAGTATAAGAATGCATAACTCCAAGTCAAAGCTGAAGGCGAGCAAAGAAATCTTCAGTTTGTATGATTTTTGAATACCCTGGAAAGTTGGCATGCATATAGAGTGGGTATGACAGACATGTGTAGGCATTGTAATTTGTAATATACATTTATAAATTTTAGAATACTCTGATACTTTAGTTGGGTATATACATATGTACATACATACTTTTGGTTACTTTTCAACAAACTAATTTTAGAGAGTTTTTTTAGAGCTCTTTTCGTTATTTATGACAAATTGGAGATTGCAAGTCGCCATCTTCGACGATCAAAAAATAAAAGCATGCTGCGATATTGAATGTTCTTAGCTATGTGAGCTTAAATTTCGTTTTATTTTATAAAAATGAAAATATTCTATCTTTTAGCAAATTTAATTGTTATAAATACATAAGTTATTATTGATGATTTTACGCTTACACTGAGTATTCTTTCTAAATAGTATTAAGAGAATATTAAACCTAAGTCTTAGTTTTCTTTTTTTACTTAACTTTTTCCAAGTGCAACAAGGACTTCTTTCGATTATTAGACTAGTCACTTATATTGTTTGGTTACAAAAAACACGAATACAACTTATCTTTGATCAATTCGAACATAGATTTTTAAACTTTTTAAAATTAAGTTTATAAAGTAAATTCTTTTAAATATTTAACGTAAATTTATACATTTATTCATAATTTATATATATTTTTGAGCAAAAATGTTTAATTTTTTTACAATCTAGATATATTTTTAGCATACAGTATAACAATTTATTTTTTTGTTGCATCAAAGTACAAAATATGTGTAAAATTCCCATAACTCCATATTTCAAAACAGTTTCAAATGTGAAAATAATCAATATTTTGTTTGCTTATCATGAAATGCAGGGTATGCACACGTCGACATGTTCAACTCGAATGTTGCTTAATATTTGTGCGTTCTTTGCTTTCATGTCTTTTTTTTTTGTACTTTTTACTGTGTTTTTTAGCCGTGTTTGTATATTAACGCATGAAAAGTTAATTTTCGTTGGCATGATTTTAGGCGCACTCGCAATTTACAAAACCGAAAAAAAGAGAAAAAGAAAACACGAAACGTCTCTTGCTTTTCTTTATATTTTGTTGCTCTGTTTTTTTTTTACTTTTATATTTTTGTTGTTTTTTTATTATTATTTTATTAGAGTCGCCGCGTTGGCTTCTTGTGTATATTTCATATTTGATGTTGATTCGCTTTGAACGGGGGGGACACAGAAACAAGACTAAATGCTTTTTGTGTGTGTGTGTGTATATATGTATGTCTGTGTGTGTGTAAAGTTGGCATAGTTTTTGTGGTTTCTCGTTCATTTGAATGTATGCAACACACTTGTGGCTCATGTTGTATTAATATAATCACTTTGGGGATTTTGTGGCTACAAAAAACAACAACAACAACAATTGTGTCATACACACACAAAACACACTCTCACATACACACACACACACTGACAACACGACTGACATGCTAAACAGATATTAAACTATGACTATGAGGGTTAGTTTCATCTGGATTTTAGTAGTTTCTCCCTCTATCTACCACTTGTCATACTTTCTCTTTCCTCCCCTCCCTCTCTGTCTGTCTCTCTCTTTCTGTCTGTCTTGCTTGCTTTCTTTGCTTTAAATTTCTCTGTCTAATTGTCTCTGTCCTTGTTGTACTTTTTGCTGATGTTGTTGGACAGTTTTTGCTGGCCGCTCCTTGATATGATGATAGTTACTTGTCGTATTTTGAATATTTCATAGCTTACCCCCTCTCCCTCTCTCCCTCTCTCCCTCTACCTCTCTCTCTCTTTCTCTCTTTCGCTCCATCACTCTCTGTCGCTCCATAAATGCTTTGTTCGCATTACCCTAAAAGCCTTAAGAATTTGTGGCATGCAATCGCATTTCTTCATTTTTCTCTGTCCCCCTATCCCCCTATCCCCTTTCTCTCTACCTCTCCCTCCCATTCTGTCTATCTCTCTCTTTATTGAGAAAAAACTACCTTTAATGAAAACTACCTTTTAAAATTGATAAAAACTAAAAGTAAGCATTCAATATTTTTTTATTTAAATTCAAAATTTTATCATCGAAGTTTGCTAAACTAGTTTTCTGTGCCACTTTGCAAGACTTAAAAAATTACAAAGTAAATTAAAATAAATATAATACTTGACAATCCAAATTTTCTTCAAATTTTCTTAAGTTTTGCATTCAAATAAGATAAAATTTCATTAAATACATTTTTTTTTTTCGCTAGAATGCAATTTGAAGTTGTACGAATATTCAAAACTTTTTTAAATATTTTGGCGTTAAATTTCGAAAATTTTGTCAAATTTGAAACTACTTAGTCATATCTAAAATACATTTTATATTTACATTTAAAAACTGTCCTCAGTTTATATTTTTCATCAATTCCTTAAGTCATTTATTTAATTCGCATTAAACAACATTTTAAACTTTATTTGTAGACGTTTCCTTATCTTTTTTTTTCCATACAAATCAAGCAAAATAAACAAAAATTTGGATTTGTAAAGTAGCTAGGTAAAAAATCAAACCATCTTCAAACTTTCATAATTTTGCTGAACCGATTTTTATTATTGTTTATTTATATTATTCTACATTTTAATTTTTTTTAATGTCGTTCAAATACATTTTTTTTCCTTAAGATATACAATACATAGATCTTATAGATTAAAAAATCTTTGAGCTTTTGCGTAGTAAAATATAGCAAATACAGTTGAAATTCCATAACTCGAATTTCTCTCTAGCTCGAGCTGGATTATAGGCAGTAAAAAACCTTATAAAAAAAAACTTTATTACGAGGTAAGAGTCTAGTGACGTAAAGATTTTCTTGCCCCAAATTTTGTGATATCCAATTATGTGACGAATAATATTAAGATTTACTTATAAATTATTTTAAAAAAAATTTTAAACTGTATTTTAAATCAAATCAAAAAACACTAGAAATATTTTTTTTAAAAAACTGACTTTCAAGTTCAAGCATTTCCAATGCAAGGAATAAGCCAAGTTATATGTCTTTAACACACACTTTTAAGTTCACTTTCGGAGTGAGTTTAGTTCTGACTTTTGAAATATGTTGAGATTATTGTTATCTAGAATGCACTGAGTTTTCAACTCTCACCTCTCTCAACTCTTGAAGGCTTATTCCCTTTAATGCCCTGTTCACTACCCGTTCCATTCCATTCCATTCCATGCCAATGCTTCAGTTGTTGTTGCTGCCCATTTTGTTGCCATCATTTCGTCATGTTAATTTGGCGTGGCTTATGGCTTTTGAGGCGGCAAAAAACACAGTTACAGACACAGACACAGTTACAGTTACAGCAGCTGCAGCGCAACACTTTAGGCCTGGCCAAAAATAACATGAGCCGACACGGAGTGGGAGCGAAAGAGAGAGGGAGTGGGAGAGTGGGACAGAGAGGTGGAGGTGGCCATCAAAAAAAGTGTAGCAGACATTTGTGCGTCGCTTATGTAACGCAACGCAGCGCTGCCTTGACATTGAGTATACTATGTATAAATATATCCCTGTCCATTCACTATGGAATAAATGCACGATTTTTTTGATAGACTAATGTAAGAATTTGGGATAAAGGCCCTAATTTTTTGATAGACTAATGTAAAATTTCATTTGTTTTTTGTTGTTTCAAATTTTTTTTACTTTTGAAATTTGTCATGAATATTATTATTATTTTTTTTTTTTAAATTGAACCTGGGAATAAATTGATTTTATCAATAAATACACATGTCTGCAACACTTTTTTTCTAACAAACTTTTGTGATTCCTCTTGTTATATAAAATTAATACTCCACAGTACATTTGTTGGTCTCAGACTGAAATTACACATGAACAGCTCATAAACGCATAAATACTGGAAATCTCTACTTACAACCTATATTACAATACCTCGATTAGCTCTCTTTTAATGAATTTATTGCTGAAAGAAAATTTCCTTTTTTTTTCAATTTTATTTTCGACTGACAGAGCAAGTCTCAATCAGCTGACTTTGTTAGAGATTCAAATATTAAGGAAAGTCCCTAAAAATCGAAAAATAAATTAAATACAAAAGAATTATCAGAATTAGCAAATTGAGAAATTTTCAAAATTCTAAGCAAAAAAATCTTACATTTTTATCGTAATATATGAGAAATTTGTTTCCATAGTGTTCAAGCTTCAAAAATTAAGGCTAGTCCTTAAAAATCAGAATCAAAAGTAAATTAAAAAAAATTTAAGTAATCAGATTTTGGAAATCAAAAATTTTAGATTTTTACAATAATATGTGAGACTTTTTTCCATGGTCCTTAAAAACCAGAAATCACTTTAAAAAAATAAAAAATGTTTAAGTATACAGATTTGGAAAATTAACAAAAATTGTCAAAATTCCAAACCAATAAAAATGTAACATTTTTACCATAATATGTGAGACTTTTTGCCCATAGTAACATGTGTGTGTGCTGTGCTGTGTGTGTTGTGTGTGTGTGTTGTGTGTAAGCATCGTTACGTGCACACACATAAAACGCGCCGCCTAATGTTGGCATCATTAGCCACCAGGACCTCAGTTCTTTCTCTCTCCCTCTTTCACTCTTTCTCTATCTGTCTCGCTCCAGCTGCTGGAATCTTGAACTGCGTCGCGCAACACGCAGTGTCTCAAGCTTATCTCTCTCCCTCACAAACACACACACACTGACATACTCGACTGCT
Organism: Drosophila subquinaria; assembly: GCA_037043405.1. Lineage (NCBI taxonomy): Eukaryota > Metazoa > Arthropoda > Insecta > Diptera > Drosophilidae > Drosophila > Drosophila subquinaria. The sequence goes on along the minus strand of JBAMBL010001091.1, from coordinate 24,245 downwards.
TTTCACCTGCTTTTTCATCTTTGGTTTTTTATTTTATTTGTTGTTTGTTTGTTTTTTTTTGTCACCATAGTCCTTTCTGGCGAGGAATCCGTGCGATCTCGCAGCTTGAGGCCCGTCTGTCACTAATGCTGATGACATCGCACATTGCACTTGTCTCTAAATCTAGTGCAGGCTGCTGCTGATGACAAAACGAGGACAATAGCTACACACACACACACACACACACGCTCCATTCACTCCATACTGAGAGAAAGAGAACAAACATTCTGTTGACTGAATGATTTGCCAAACACAAGCCTGCCAGCCGTGCCGTCGTCGCCATTGCCGTCGTCACATGCCTGAGAAGGCGCCTCTTTGTTTGCCTCGCAACGTTTTCTTGTAACAAATCTTTTTGCTTCCTTTCCTTTTTTTTTTCTTTTGCTAGTTTATTTATTTTCTTTTGATACCCTGTACATCAGGTGATGATGGGCATAATGTGCGTTAGTATTGTAAAAGACTTGACGCAGTAATAAACACAGTTGATTTTTAGTCGAAGCTCGGAAACTTAAAGAGCTAGACTCATGAAATTTGGTATGCAGCTACTCATAGACCACAGAATGTGAAACTGTGTAACACGTAATAAATAATCGTAACTATTATTACTAATTGTATTTTTGTTTAATCTTACCTTAAGAGCTAGAGCTATGAAATTTGGTGTGCAGATCAGTAGCTGCATACAGGGTGTGCAATTTTATGAGATTCAATAAATAAACGTAAAATCATTATTCAAATCGATTATTATTAGATGTTCTTCTGTGTAATCTTAAGAAATTTGGGAACTTTAAGAGCTAGAGTCATGAAATGTAGTATGCAACTACTGATAGACTAAAGGGAGTGCAATTTAATAAAATTTAAAAAATAAACGTAACCGATCTCTTTAAAATCTACTATTAATTGTATTTTTGTGTGATCTCAGGGAACTCAGGTATTTGAAGAGCTAGAGTCATGAAATTTAGTATGCAGCTACAGATAGACTACAGGATGTGCAACTTTATAACGTTTAGTAAGTAAGCTTAACAGAATTTTCTTAAATCTATTATTATTATTTGTTTTTTTTTTTGTGTGACCTTAGGGAACTTGGGAACTTTAAGAGCTAGAGTCACTAAATTTGGTATGCAGCTGCTTTTACACAAAGGAGTGTACAATTTTATAATATTTATTAAATAAACGAAACCAAACTCTTTTAAATAGATTAAAAATTGAATTCTTGAGTAAACTGACAGAACTTGGGAACTTTAAGAGCTAGAATTATGCAATTTGGTAATCCACCTTTTCTGACTTTTTAGAAAGTCCAATAGTCCAAATAGTACATTTATTTTTCTTCAGTATAAGCAGTGTCAATATTGAACATTTCTAGCTCCCTTTTAATTTCAAAAAAAGCTCGAGAATCATTAGATCTAGAATGTGAAGTTTGACTACAGGATGACCTGTGGTCAGTCATCTTTATTATTAGTTGTTTGTTGTGGCTGAGTCTGTCTGTTGTTGTTCCTGTTGTTGTTTTTGGACGTACTTTTGAGCAGTTTTGGCCCACTTAGACGATGGCTTTATCTCGATATGAGGCCAATTATTGGCAAGCACCGGCATCTAATCGACCCGATCAATGTCCTGGCAGCCTCTTCAATTAGCTCTGTCCGCTCCTCACACACATCCAACCGTTCCGTTTTCACACAAGTGCAATCAAATCATATCGCATTGATGCGAAACATTGATGCCTGAAATGGAAATGGAAGACGTGGGAAGAAGAAGGAGAAAGAGAAGAAGATAGAGACAGAGACAGCCAGAGACTAAGATGGAAACGTGTCCTTTTGCTCAGCCAAGTCTATCGCATTATTTACACAATTCAACTCAAGTGGCGCTGGTGTCGAGAGCGGAAGGACAGGAAAAGGGCAGGGAAAGGGTAGGGAAAGGGTAAGGAAAGGGTAAGGAAAGGGGGTGGCAACATTCATGAGTAACAATTGTGGGCACGAAGGGGTTACCCGAAAGGGGTTGGCATAAATATTGCGTGTGCCATTTATAAATGGATACGTTATAAGCGACGAGGACGAGGGCGAAATAGGATGACGATGAGGAACAAGGACGAGGATGGGGATGAAGAAGAGGATGAGGATGAGAACGACCCCGAAGTAGGATGCCCCGAAAATTGTACGCAATTAATTATTTGTCATTGGCTGACGCCGTCTACTTTCAGTGTATATATATAAGTGTGTGTCTGTCAGATTGTGTGTGTGTGTATATATACACTGCTGGCCAAATTAATAAGTACACTCTTTATTTTACTAAACAAGCTATTATATTCAAGTCTTCATGTTTAAAAAAAATTTGGAAAGGTCATTTAAAATTCATAGAGATGCAAAAAATATCTTCAAACAATTCTAAGAGTAACTGCAAAAATAAATTTTAAAAAATCTCTTTGCTTGTATTTTTTATATTTTTTTGAAAATTGCTTAAAAGGCACTTATTGTATGAAAAAGACGAATAAGTGAATTTTAAACAATTTTCCAAAAATTATAAAAAAAAATATTAAGAAAAAGATTTTTGAAAATTTTTTTTGCAGTCACTCTTAAAATTCTTCAAACAATTTTTTGCATCAAACAATTTTTTTATAAAATCGAGAAAAAAAGTTTTAAAAGTTGACATTTACATAAATTCGAAATTTTCAATGGGTACTTAATGGTTTAAGGAAAGTATTCAAACGGAATTTAAATGGCCTTTCCAAATTTATTTGTTAAATATGAAGACTTGACTTACACGAGCTTTTACAGTAAAAAAGAGTGTACTTATTATTTTGGCCAGTAGTGTATGTGTGTGTGCTTAAGCAGGCGAATAACGTGCAAAATTCCCATTGCCATACACACATTTTCGGGTCGTCTGCGAAACTTATTATCACATCAGTTTTAAAGCCCCCAAACTTTGGACTTGGCTTCCGAGTCAAGTGCTCGACAATTAACTGAGGACATTTTTATTAATGAATGGCACAGAAAACCCGAAAAGTTGTTTTCTTCTCTTCTTCGCCTTTCTTTTCTCTTCTTTTTGTAAGATAACACTCTGTTTTAAGCATTAAGCTAATGGATCCCTGGGAGCTTAAGCTGCGTGCATTTTAAATTGTTTATTAAAAGAAAAGACCGACAACTGTGAAAGTCAAGTTTAATAGACTTAAATCCTGAAATCAAATTCATTTCTATTGATCAACTATCAATGTCAATGCAATGAAGATTCACTTTGATTTATGCAATCGTTAATAATGTGTTCCAATTCCAATTTGTTCATTATGCAATCATATACAGCTTGAAATGTGTTTCAATTACATTTCGTTCCAATGCTCACTGATCAATTGTTAAGTCACGACCATTGTAAGCAGCATCAATCAATAAATTAATTGTCAAATTATGTTCCTATTCCATTTCGTTTCAGCCTTAAGACAGAGTAAATATAAAATAATAACGTTTTCAGTTAAAGTTTTGGCCTGGTTTAAAGCTGTGTTTCATTTTCTTATAATATGCGGCTGTTTCAATGCCATTGTTCCACTGGTGCTCCTAATCCCTTTCGTTTTAGCATTTAAGCAAAGGATTCTCAATATAATACACTGTTTCATTGTCAAAGTGAAAAATGTTTCATTGTTAATGTTCCTATTCCATTTCGTTTCTGCACTTAGGCAAAGGAAACTCAAAATGGGAATCTTTTTTGAAAAGTTTTCAGTTATAGTTTCACTGTTTCACTGCCAATATTCCGCTAATGTTCCTATTCCATTTTATTCCAGCATTTAAGCGAAGGAAACTCATAGTGAGAATCGTTTTTTAACAGTTTTCAGTTAAATTGTTAATATTCCGCAGGTGTTCCAATTTCGTTTCATTCCAGCATTTAAGCAAAGGATTCTCAACATGAGAATCGGCTTTAAACAGATTTCAGTTAAAGTTTTTACGTGTTTCACTTATTTATTTGCCTCTTTATTGATTTGTCTGCTGTTTCATTGTCAACGTTCCGCCGAGTGTCCAATATACTTAGAGTGCCGAGTGCCCAGATTCGCATCGAAATGTGAATAAACAAACAGACGACCATTATTTGGATGGTCTCTGGCACTGGAAAAATCATTTCCGGGCCGCTCATTAACTTTTAGCACGTTCAAATTTGATTCTATTTATTTAAAATTTGTTGCTCTCTTCTTGTTTCTGTTTCTTTTTTTGTTTATGCAAAAATTACATACGCAAATAACACGAAACAGAATAGTAAAAGCAAAATACAAAACAAAAATAACACAAAGGGCAAAAAAAAAGAAAATATAATAATAATATAAAAGTGAAAGAAATAGAAGAAAAGAAAGAACATAAAAACAGTTCACAGTCATCATTTAACTTGTTTTTTTCACTCCCATTTCGTTTCTGTTTCTTGGCTTTTCAAGAGTATTTTTGTCCATTCCCGGAGTTTCCGCCTCCGTGGAAATGTGTTTTGATACGCAATTAAATTCACGCAATTTTCACAGCGTGGTCAGTGAACAGACATTGGACCCTTGAACTTTAACCATGCTACAAAAGACTTTTCCACACTTTTCCCTTTTTTCCGTTTCTCGCTTTTCTCGATTCAAACTCAACCCGTGCCCAATTTGAAGCCTGTAATTTGAAGCGCTTAACCTTTTGATGGCAGCTAAAAGTACAAAAAAAAACAGGAGGAAAAGGAAAAAGAGAAAAATAAACATCTGTACATACATACATATATATTTTAATCTAGTTGCCCGGGCAATTTCTTAAGATGAAAACAAATACATCAGCACTTCATCAAAATAATAAACAAGTACGTAATTAATGCTGTCTGTGGGAATTATATGAGGGCCAATTTTCTAGGAAATTATGGCCACTACTCTACATAAAATCCAACAGAATATGGATAAATATTTACAGGAAAGAAATGTTAAATATGAACTTACAATCTTGCAATGAAGAAAAGCGCAAACTACAATAATTAAACATACATATAAAAAGGACTCGACTTGGTAATACCCTTTATCAAGTTATTTGAAAACTTAAAGTACACTTTACATTAAGGAATATATAATACAGATATAAATTACATATTTAATTTTTCAAAAATTGTTTTTCTATTTCAATTTTTATTATTATTATTATTATTTTTTTTTTTTTCTTTTTTTAATGATATTTTGAAATAAGTACAAGCAGAAAAGTTAATAGTCGAGCTCCCGACTATAGGATACACGTTATTTATTTAAGGGGAGGTTCTTTTGGATTTGGCCGAAAATCAAGCAAAATTTGAGAATGGTTTGTGGGAGAATGAAAATACATACGAACTTCTGCTTTCGAACTTTGATTCGTTGTTTATTGACGATTAAATAAAAAAAGTGATTTTTGAGAAATTCAAAATGGCGGCTTTAAAATGGCGGATCTCGTCGACCTCGACTCTCAAAATATCGCTCTGCTTCTTCAAGTGTGGGGCCTCTGGTAGTAAAGTGAAATGAAAAATGTATATAATTTATTAAAATAGATAAAATTTCCTATGGCTTATACCTAACTTCAATTAATTTTGGTGAAAAAAAACCAATTTCATGGTCGTTTAAAAAAAAAAAATGAAACTTTTACACTTTTCTTTACTTTGATCTCGTTTAAAAATTATAAATAAACAATTTTTTATGCCAATTTTAGGTATAAGCCATACAAAAAAGTATATACTTTAAAACATTTTTTGAATGAAGGAAATCGGATCAATAGAACAAGACCTGTACTTGAAATTAGATTAGAAAACATGGTTTCGAGAAAAACGCGTTTAAAGTTTTTGGAAAGTGACAGCGAGTACGCAGCGCGCGTGACATGGGTACGTTTGACACGCCCTATCTCAAGAAATACGCGTCGTATTGAAAAATCCTTTGGCACATGTATTCTATATACAGTTTGTCAAGTAATTGTTTGCAAAGCCTTAAAAATGTAATATTTCGACTTTAAATAAGAAAATAATAGCTTATTATATATATTTGGAAAGGTCATTTAATTTTCGTTCAAATGATGCAAAAATTTCCTTAACCCATTAAGTACCCATTAAAATATTCGAATTTTAAAAAAGGTCTACTTTTTCAACTTTTTTCCTCGATTTTTTCCAAAAAATGTTGGGATGCAAAAAGATTCTGGAAACAATTCTAAGAGTAACTGCAAAAAAAAATTTTCAAAAATATTTTTGCTAGTATTTTTTAGAATTTTTTGAAAACTGAAAAAAAGGCACTTTTAGCATGAAAATGAGGAAAAATGGGTTAAAATGGTCATTTTTAGGATTTGCAAACAATTTTAAAAAATACTAGCAAAAATATTTTTGAAAATTTTTTTTTGCAGTTACTCTTAGAATTGTTTCCAGAATTTTTTTGCATCCCAACATTTTTTGGAAAAAATCGAGGAAAAAAGTTGAAAAAGTAGACCTTTTTTAAAATTCGAATATTTTAATGGGTACTTAATGGGTTAAGGAAATTTTTGCATCATTTGAACGAAAATTAAATGATCTTTCCAAATATATATAATAAGCTATTATTTTCTTATTTAAAGTCGAAATATTACATTTTTAAGGCTTTGCAAACAATTACTTGACAAACTGTATATATAACTTTCATTTTATGTAAAAAAAAAAATTCGATTTTTTCAAAAAAATCCAAAAGAACCTCCCCTTAAATATAAAAAAAAATGTATTGCATATTTTTAGGCACTAAAATTGCTTGAAACCTAAATAAGCCATTACTAACGTTCTGTTTTTTTGATTTAGTTGCAATTTTATAGTATGATAGTCCTGAATTATAACAACTTAATTATCGACTATTTGCGATGATGAAGAACTCACATAACAAGTGCAATTATATAAATCTGGAGCTTAGAGTTTCAGCTGCTAGAGTTTTTTTTATCTGTCGCTAATATCGATTGACAGACACTGAACACCCAATTAATGACAAAGCTCTCGAGATCTATCCAACCAACTAAACAAACTAACTACACAGAGAGAAAAAAATCCGGTATTCCGGCATAAAATACCAATTCCAAACGATGTCAAAAGTATGTTAATTTCAGTATGTCTTAAGTCCTTGATCTGAAATACTTGATTAAAGTAAGATTTTTTTAAATTTTTTGTTTGCAAATATTTTGATTATCGAGTTTTATAAGAAGTTTTTGGTCTGTATTGATATTTAAATAAAAAAGTATCCTGAACTTTGACCGCGAATTTGACCCACTTGCGACTTATTGCACGATAAAATTGTCCCAGCTGTGCTGTGTGAAAATTTCAGCTTTCTAGCTTTTACCGTTTGGCCTACACTTTGTTCCTCAGTCAATAAGTCAGGACAAAGACTTTTATTTAAACAGAAAAGCAGAAAATATAGTTCACATACTTATAAAATACATGCTAAAATCAAGAACTTGAATTGTAGAATGTATTGTTTTTTTTTCAGTGTACCTATGTATAACTCACAATCTGTGTATGAAAAGTACTCGCAATTATCTATCTACGAGTGTATATGAGTATGTATTTTTTTTTTTGCAAGTAGTACAATATATAATCAGATATATCCGTCGCTGCCGTCGCTGGCGCCCTCTGGCGTTCACTAATTAACGTACATACATTAATATATCAACGTGAAACGACCTCGAGGCTTTTGTTTGGCTTTTCGTCGGGCGCCGCGTTCCCCTCTCTCTCTCTTTCTCGCTCCCACAGCTCTGACCACTCGGTAAGCGCCTAAAATGCTGTTAGATAAATATTTGCCATAAAAATGATTTTGGTTTGCCTTCTTTCTTTGTGATTTTCATAGCCTGTTTGGCAGTTGTTGTTGTTGCTTTTGTTGCTGCCATTGCTTGAAATATTCATAAACCTGAAATGCGCATTCTTTTGTGGGCTTTTATTGTTTATAAACAAATAATGGACAGCTAATAAATAAATCAAATTAACCAATTCTCAGCGTTTTTTTTTTTGCCCTCCACAAACATTAGCTAAATGAGAAATCCTCTTTTTTCGATTAAGTCAATCAAAAGAATTTTTAATGATCAACGAAATACAATTTTTTTTATTCGTTTGCGTAGATCAAAGCTGCACACATACAAAAGCTCACGGCTGTGGCACGCCAAATGCTGATCAGGCTGCATATAGATAGATTTATTGATTTTTATTATCATCAAACAAACAAGAGGCTTAAATCCACTTGAGTTGTTAAATTAATTGGTTTAGCATAAAAAAGTTTGACTTCTTTTATTTTGCAAACTAAAAGAAATTTTTTTTTAGTGTTTAAGCATGTTTTTAAGCTGTTTTCGAAATATCAAACAAAATTTGATGAAAAAGTTCTTGTCACCAACTAGGCGGAAATCTTGTCACGTTCGCGATGTCTAATAATACTTGTAAAATAAACAAAATAATAGTAATATATCAAAATAGTTCCTATAAATGGAAACTACATTATTTTATTATGATTTAAGAGTATTTTCTTTCAAATTACACGCCACATTTCGCTGACTTTTGCATTTTTCAAGATGAAGTCAAAAAAGATTTTCATTTTTTGTCGCGTTTGCGACGCATTGTTTTCTATGAATAATTCGAATACGACAATTCCTCAAAGCTTGTCTTTTATTCTAAAAAAAAACTCTTGAAAAAGTTAATTTTTGCCATTTCTCGATCTTGGAAATACGCATATTTAATCTGATGGATAACTCTTCCTATACTACAATATCGAGTAACCCCAATAAAAATTTATATAAAGGTTATCTTATTGTCCATGACAACATTCATACGCTTATGCTTAGATTTAACTCATATTTAGACATGTTGAGTCATCTCTAGTTGTGACTTTGTATGGCGTGTAAATAAATCAAAATTCACACACTTACATAGATAGCACACATGCACAACAATTTCCAGCCCAAAAATGTGTTGTATGCTAAAATAAATCATTATCTAATTGCCAACTAACTAAGCAACAACAACTACAATAATCATCATCATTATAATAATAATAATAATAATGTGATGGAAATGAGCGGAGAATTTGGTGGAAAATGTCCGCACGTGTAATGGGAAAATGTTGTTGTGTTTACGATTGCGCTCGACACGGCACCAGTACCGAGCAGTACCGCCCACCGCCCCCCTGGAATGCCATTCAGAAAGACAACGCGTTGTCCTATAAATAGCGATCAACCGCACAAATAACTCAACACTGACAATTGCAACTAAATTCCAAGAACAATTCAAGTCACTTGCAAAGCAACAATACGACAAATGACCACAGACAAAGACAAAGACAGACAGACAGACAGACAGACAGAAAGAGAGCGAGATGGATATAGTAAATGTAAAATGCCAGAGATATCATAAAATATGCGTAATTATAGCTTTTTTGAATTCCATCGAATTTCTTGTCTTAAAATAAGCTTGGGATCAACAAGTTCCCTGAATAAAACTTTTGAAATCTTATGAAATCTTTAAAATATTAAAATTTTAAGCCAAACGGTTGATGAAACCAATTTAAGGACAACAATTATTCAAATTAAAAGTTAATTATCAACACACATTTTTCAATAAGTAGAAATAGAAATAGAAGTTTTAAAAATTGCAAGAAAAATATACTTAAAATGTTAAACAGACTCCAACAGGAAATCGTTATAGAAAATGTATATACACAAAATAAAAATATTTTAAAAATATATAATATGTTATAAAATATTCAAAAAAAAAAAAGTATATTATATATTATTAATAATAATATATAATATAAAAAAAAAATAGTTTTCGAAAAGTTATGAAGTTTTGAAGTTGATCTGATTTTTGACCTAGCAACTTAATAAGTCAAATTTTATTTAGAAGTACGCTTGTATTTTGTATTGAACATACAATTTTTTTTATAAAATGTTATTTGGAAAAACTTGATATATCGATATTATTTTAAGATATACTGACGGTTTTATAAATTTTGTTTTTTATTTTTACATTTCGATATTAAGCCCGATTCACAATTTTGCATTTCTATCACTGGTTGAATTAAATGCTCAAAAGAAGCGAAACAAACCGTTGTATCGGTTATGAAACGGTTATTTCGGCTTAAATATTTTTGATTCCATTTCGGTTTTGGTAAAATATAAAAAGTTTTGTTTCGGTTACGGTTAACAAATTGCAATCGGGTAATTCCGGTTAATAGTTATGATTTTGGTTATGGTTACCAATTTTAAACGGGTAATATCGGTTAATACCTTTTAAGGGTTAAGGGTTTCGTTTACGGTTTTACTTCCTGTTACAAATCGGTTATTGGTTATTTTTGACAGAAATACCTTTTGAAAACTGTAGGTATGTAAACATATATGTACATATATACTATATCAGCATATATTTATCGTGGGAACAAGGAGCCCACGATATCAGAATTTAATATGTACCTACTGTACCTCTGAAGTTGACCAAATTTTGGGTTAGAATTTGTAATTGGCAAGTGGCTGAAAGTCGCAGGAGTCCGGCAATGATTATTTGATTAAATGACAGCAACTGAGCTCATTACGCGCACGTAATGCAATCCCCACACACGCAAGAGTGAGACAGAGAGAGTGAGAGTGAGACAGGCAGAGAAAGAGAGAGAGAGAGAGGGGTAGAAGAATAGAAGAAGAAGGACAGAGGACACATGGCCATGTGTAACTAAACTATCTCCAATTGCGTAGCTCGCGATGCAGTGTTGCCAATTTAGCTATTATAATGCGGAAATTATATTCTAGCGAAATTGGTGTAATTTTAGTTTTTTAAAAACATCTGGTAACTTCATGAATTTTTATACTTTACGATGCCACACTTAAATACTATGTAGTATTTTTTCCATTTGAATGGCAAAAAACATCGATAAGCCAAAAGATCATTAAATTTGATCGTTTTTAACTATGAAATCAATTGAATCGATTTTTATACCATCACTAGCGTGGTATTTCACAATATGAATCGATCGCGTTCTAGGTGAAAATGCCTAAAATAAATACAGTGGTCCACTAATGTCTTCATACCCCCTAACTTTGTCAAATTTTTGTATTATAAAAAAGATTTGAAGCAGATTTTTTAATTTAATCTTTTATACATTTGAATTCCGTTTGAATGATACAAAACAATCTTTAATCCATGGAAAATTATGAATTTTTGTAAAAGTTTATTTTTCAATTTTATTCAAACAATTCTAAGAGTGACTGCAAATTTTTTTTTAAAAATTTCTTCGCTTGTATTTTTTATAATTTTTTAAAAATTGCTAATTTACAATTCATACAAAAAGTGGCTTTTTTTTTGTATGAAAAGGAGAAAAAAATGGTTAAAATATTAATTTTAGCAATTTTTAAAAATATCATTAAAAAAAAACCAATTGACCATTTGGGATTGTTGTGCGTGACCAAAAACACTGGTTTAAATCAATAAAAATATCGTTTTACTACTATAGCAATTTTTTTTAGCTAGCAACAAAATTTTCTGGCAGCTTCTAGCTTTTTTCAAAGGCTAGTTTAGCTTTTGTCATGACCCGAAGAGTTGGCAACACTGTCGCGATGGCGTCACTCTCTCTCTCTCTCTCTCTCTCTCTCTCTCTCGTTGTCAGGTGAAGGTTATCACTCTCCTGCTTTCTCTGTCTATCTGGCTCTCCCTGTCTCTCTCTTCCTGTCTCTCTCTCTCTCTCTCTCTGTTTCCCACCATGTTTAATTAATTGCAATTCGTAATTCAACTGCACTTTATATTGGGCTAATTTATGGCATTGACATAATCGGATCTGTTTTTATCTCTAGTCTCGAGGCAACAGCTGCTGTTTTGTTTTAGGATTAGAGTCGGGACAACTTTGATGATTGCGATTACAAGTGCAGGGTAGTGGAAAAGAGAGAGAGAGAGAGAGAGAGAGAGAGAGGGAGTGGGAGTGCTGCAATCCAATTAGCTCAACGGGGGCAGAGAATTGCCTCTGCCAACCTGTGTGTTAAGTACGTGAAGTGCATTGACAATAGGATTACAACAAATATGTGTGTATATACCAATCACACATCATTAACTGCTTGCTGCAACTCGATATAAAGCTCAAGGTTGCATTCAAAGAGCAGGACAAAGCATCACACAGACAGAGAGAGAAAGAGAGAGTGAGGGAGATGGGTAATTAGAGGAAGAGAAATTTCAATTGAGTCATGAACACAATACAACAATTTTCTATACCAAAATTGAAGTATTTACAATTTTTAACCAGTTTCTATTTTATTTTACTTAAGTAAACAAGCGGGAAAGGCTATAGTCGATCTCCTTACTTTAGGATACCCGTTACTTATTTAAATAAATTTAAACTAATTTTTATTGCATGCTTTTAGGCACTTAAATGGTTTAAAAGCTTAAATCAGCCATTACCACCTTTCTATCCGATCTTGTTACGATTTAGTTGGATGATAGGCTATAATAATAATTAACGTTAATTAGCAGGGACCGTTATCATTTTAAGTTATATTATAAAAATTATATTTTTACTTTACTTTTTCCTTCAATAATAATCATTATTTTTGATAAAATTTATAAAACTTAGACCATAATCATTATTTTTGATCAAAAAAATAAAACTCAAAAATAATGATTATGAATGTGTCTAATTTTTTTTGCTTAAAATAAACTTAACAGTAATTTGCGGCTTCTGTGTTAAATTGTTTACCAATATTATTTTATATCCTTATAATTGGACTCTAAAGCTACCTCCCAGCATATTTTTATTTTATTTTCGGTTTTAGTTTTAGATTTTATTATTTGTTTAATTATTATTTAATTTGACAAAAAGCAATATAAGGAATATTTTAATATTTTTAAATATTTTTAAATTTAAAAACCCTTGCATACAGTGAACTATTTTTGAAGACGAATCGTTTTAATTTTAACCAAATTATCAGTGAATTTGTTAGTTTGCTTAGGGATCAATTAGAAAATATGAAACCTACTCAAACTAATGGTGGATTTTTGACATATTTAAACAAAATTAAAGATATATCCTTTAGAAAATTGTAAAACATTTTAAGCTAACGACAATTCTGAACAAGGAAATAAATAAAAAAAAAAAAAAATGTTGTCTTTCTATAAAAAGAAATACACAAGAAAAATGTTATCAAAAAGCCTGAAAAGAATCAACCGTCTGAAAGCAAAAGAGTGCAACTTTCAAGAGAATTTTCACGATTTTCACAATTTTCACAATTTTCACCTTTCCTTCATTATCCACTGGACTTATATAGTAATTAAGCCAACCCAGTCAATTGTCAGAAGCAGAAAAAGAAGTGAAATACAGAAAAAAAGAGGAAGGATAAGTTCAAAAGTGAAGAACGAGTTCATTTCAATTTATTTATATTTATATTTAATTTCATTTTAGTTTCATTTTGTGTGTGTTGTTTTATTTTTTCTTTTTCCGAGTAAAACTGAAATCCGCAAAAGTAGCTGGCAAAAAAAAGCCTGACAAAAAGTTTGGCAGCGTTAAAGTTTTAATTCCAAGCACGCTTCCCGTTTACAGTGACTCCCACAGACCAGTTTCAAACCCAATCTCCGACCCAAAAAACCCCTTTAGCTGCATTACACAATTTCCTGTTGTTGTTATCCTTAATTTTAATACCCTGTATAAGCAAATAAAAGGCTGACTTATTGGGTATAATAGGCAAGCAGCCGTTGATATAATTCTGTTTGCAAATTTTAAAAATAAATAAAGTAAATTTTCAAATAATTTTCATGGACTTCTAGAGAAAGTTTAACACGAGAGAAAGTAATTTTTAGTATTCCTATATATAAATAAATAATTGTTTATATCAAGTTTAATTTTTCAGAATTTCTATACCTAAATATTTGTTAATCTGAAACTTAGACTTTTTAGCTGTGGTTAGACGAGCAAAGTGAGCAGGGGGCCACGTCCTATGCTATAAGTTAAACTTAATATCATATTTTTGTTTTATTAGTTTAGTATAAAAAATATCTAAGCTAAACTAAAATGTATCTTTAATAGAAAACATGAACTCTCAATCACAGGCATTTCAATTTTAGTTTCTAAGTGCAGCTTTTATATCGAACTAAACGGATTAATTCGCAATTTGGGCCAAAAAGCACTTATGGTTCCAAAATTTACATGCGTTGCAGTTTGAGCTTGAACATCAAAATGTGAGCATACATATATGTATGTATTTATGAGTCACGACTTGACAAACTGTTACATAAATGTTGATAATGCAGTTAAGATCTAATGTTTATGCACATGTGTATATGTATCTAATAACATGAGGAGAAAAATGTGTTGTGGAGTCGATAGATGGATGCTGGGAATTTTGGATACTGGATAATGAGAATGGGAACTGGTAGCATTGTCGCAATATCACGCATACGACGCGTATTCTACTTATTTATTTATTTGCTAACCCATTTTATGCCGTGCTTTTCGTTAAAAACCAATTTAATAGGGATATTGGGATATTGGGATATCGAATATGAGGTTAAAAATTAGATTTATATTTACATTTTTTAAAATTGAAATTTTTTTTAAATTAAATTTAAACAACATTTTTTTTTTTTTAAATATGGGACAAAAATCGATCTAAAACATTAAAAATATAACGGACGAAAATGGGATAATTAATTAATTAATTTATTTGTTTATTTATGAATTAATTTTTTTATTAATTTTTTTTATTTATCTTTTCATTTATTTATTTCTTTATTTATTTCATTTATTTATGGGTATTTCCAGAGTCTAAAACATTTCATTCGTATGTCTTAAAATTAAAAAAAAGATGTCAAAAATTAACATTTTCAAACATGTTTTTTAACGTGTTTAATGCATTTTATCCACATTTTTTTTAACTATAAAAAAGAAGCTTTGAGAACTTGTCGTTTTCAAATTATTAATAGAAAGCAATGTATCGCGAACGCAACAAAAAATAAAAGTAATTTTTGACTTTATCTTGAAAAATGCGAAAGTCAGCGAAATGTGGCGAGTAATTTGGAAGACAATACTCTTAATCCATAATAAAATAATGTAGTTTTCCATTTATTGTGATATATAACTAATATTTTATTTATTTTACACGTCGGGAACGTGACAAGATTTTCACCTAGTTGGTGACAAGAATTTGTTCATCAAATTTTATCCGATATATCAAAAACAGCTTGAAAAACATGTTTTAAATTAAACACTTAATATTTGCATTAAAATGTTTCATATTACAATCTTTATTGTGACTTAGTGTAATCGTTAGAATACAAACGGTCCATTAAAATCAATCATTTCTTAAAATGTTTTTTAGGTGTGAAATACTCTATCTTAAGATATTAACGATAGATAACTATAGTTTTGTTCTTCAGCTTATATGACAAGCACAGGGTATTAACTAGTCTTGTTTCTGCACATTTCTATTAATTTGCACTGTCTCTTTATCTCTCCTTCTCTCTCTCTCTCTATCTCTCTCTCTCTATCTCTCTCTCCCCCACTTTGTGTATTGTAAGCTCTGCAAGCATAATTAAATTGAATTCTTTTTGTTAAGCGCATTAATTACGGACACAAAAAAACACAAACAAAATGAACCTGAAAATTTTCCAGTTACAAACTTGCAATTTTTGCCCTCTCCGACTTTCTTTTTGGTTTATATATTCGACCGTTATCAACTTTGTTGTGTACATTTAATTGGATAATAACGTGAAATGCATTGACAAAAAAATACGAAAAAAAAAGGAAGAAAAAATGAAAGAATGAAGAAATAATAAAATGCAGTAAATGAAACGAGATTGCATTACGGTTACATTGTTAAACTTACACCAACATCCGCCCCCTGATACCCTGATACCCTGCCACGCCCCCTACCGCGCCCCCTACCGCGCCCCCCGCTCCGTTTAGTGATGACAAATGAAAGGAAAACGTAACGCACACAATAAAAAAAAATTGTATGAAAGTGTAAAAAATATTGCTGTTTATTTCATTTGTTTGTTGCTTCAATTGTCAATCGACAATCGTTGTCGTCCTCGTTGTTGCGACCTCACCTCATTCCCCTCCCCCGCTTTACTTTCTCTTGTTGCCTTGACAAGGGGTGGGAGTGGGGTAGGGGAAGGGGGTGTAAGGGGTTGACAGCTTAGCGCATTGTATGGGAAGGCGGGGGCAGCATTTGACGACACACAATGCCACTGGGCACTGTCACTTGCCATTTGCCATACGCTACGTACACTGAGCGAAAAATTCAAGTATTATTATGAGTATTCAAATTTTAGTTTTTTTCAATTTCAAAATCATCTTCTTAAACTTAAACTGCTCGCACACTGAGCGAAAAACACAAGTATAGTTACTTAATTATTAAATTTATTTATTATAATTTTTATTTATTTTTTAATCAAAATTTCATTGACTTCGAATACAAAAAAAAAGAAGCATAAGCTAGAAATAATCCATACAAAAAAATTCTCGCACACTGAGCGAAAATTCAAGTGTATTTGATTTGTATTCAAGATTTATAATTATTTATTTTTTTAAATCAATGACTTACAAGGAAAACAATATCCCCGTAATAATCCTTGAAAAAAATTGCTTGTACTCTGAGTGAAAAATAATGCATTTTTTTTATTTTTTATCAAAAATTTAATGACTTTAAATTCACCTACAAAAAGAAGAAACAGAAAAACCCTGGAAAAATTCATTTTTTTTTTAAATCAAAAAATTAGCGAAAAATTCAATCATATCTTACTTAAAGTTAGGCATCGTATACACAGTGGCGAGCAAACGTGAGTGCATGTTCACAACACTGACTTTCATGATTCATAAAAACAAAACCATACAAGGGAATCCAAATTTTTATCATTTCATTCTTAACAAATAGGAGTAAGGCAACATTAATAAAAAATACAAATTCTTAGATTTTGAAAGAAAAAGGAAAAGGAAAAAGAAAAAGGAAAAAAAAGTTAGCTTACTTTTTCAACTTTTTACCCTAGATTTTTTGAAAAGAAAGTTTCGATGCAAAAAGTCGGCAAAATCAATTCTATTAGTGACAGCAAAAAAAAATTTTAAAAAATCTCTTCGCTAGTATTTTTAAAAATTTTTTGAAATTTTCAAAACAAAGTCACTTTTTAATAAAAATGAGGAAAAAGTGCCTTTTTTGCAAAAATTTTCAAAAAACTCTTCGCTAGTATTTTTTTAAATTTTTTGAAAATTGCAAAATACCCATTTTTTTCTCATTTTCATAAAAATGTGACTTTTTTTTTGAAAATTTCAAAAAAATTTTAAAAATACTAGCGAAGAGATTTTTTAAAATTTTTTTTTGCTGTCACTAATAGAATTGATTTTGCCGACTTTTTGCATCGAAACTTTCTTTTCAAAAAATCTAGGGTAAAAAGTTGAAAAAGTAAGCTAACTTTTTTTTCCTTTTTCTTTTTCCTTTTCCTTTTTCTTTCAAAATCTAAGAATTTGTATTTTTTATTAATGTTGCCTTACTCCTATTTGTTAAGAATGAAATGATAAAAATTTTGAAGAAAAAAAATGTGGATTCCCTTGTATGGTTTAGTTTTTATGAATCATGAAAGTCAGTGTTGTGAACATGCACTCACGTTTGCTCGCCACTGTAAATAATGTTAATTATTATTTTCTTAATCTAAAATCTAAAATTCAATGACCCTCGAAAAATTCGTTCTCAAAAAATCTTTGCATACTTGTTATAATTTTAAAGTAATTGATTTTTATAGATTTTAATCAATAAATTTGATTATCTTATGAGCAAAAAAAATAAATAAATAAAAATCACATGAAATCATTATTTTCGATTTAAATCGATCGAAATTAAAATCATTTTTAATTTATGTTACTTGATTTTAGTTCAATCATATCTTGATTAAAGTTACTGAGAACAAAATCTGCTTAAAATAGGAATATGGTAATTGATCTAAGCATACTGCAGACTTAAATCAATATCGTCTAAATTAATTTCCAAATATGAAATCCGAATTTGGGATTAAAGTTATTGAGAATCCAAAATTAGGAAGACAAAAATTGGGAAAGCAAATATTGGGAAGACAAAAATTGGGAAAACAATAATTGGAAAAGCCCAAAATCAAAAATATTTTATTAAAAATCGAGCGATTCTTTTTCTTTTTTTTCTTCTTTTTTAAAATTCCTTAAAAAAGTTTCGGAATTCGTATGAGCTACCGTCTTAGTGTTGCTCTTTTTTCTGTGAGTGTAGTGACCATGAGGGTGCAACATGACACCCCTCAGCATTACACCCTTTGACACCCACACGACCCAGCATTGTGTGTGTGTGTGTGTGTGTGTGTGTGTGTGTGTGCGTGTGGATGGCAGAATGTTACCTTTAAGCGGACTTGAGCCGCTTACAATAACAGTCGACATAATGTGGCCAACAACGCGCCGCTAATGGCCAAGGCTTTCTTTCACTCAAGGACTTTGACACTGGAAGACCGAATGGACTTTTAAGCATCCGAAACTGAGACTGAGAAACTGTGAGACTGTACTCGAGAGAGAGAGAGAGAGAGAGCTGCCTTCTGCCTTAATTGCAACCAAGTGTGGCAAGCTGTTTGAATCGGATTCTCATTGTGGTCTCGGCGAAATATGAAACCATTTCTATTTTCACACTCTACGTTCAGGATGATGATTATGATAATGACAATGTTAAACAAGACACATACAGTAATGGCCAAAAATAATAGAAGCCAGGCACCGCAAATAATGATTATTGAAATATTTTCTCATCAATAAATCAATGACTAGAATACAAATACAAAAAAAAAAAAAAAACCAAGTGGGAAGGGCTATAGCCGAGTTTAAATGCACAAAAAAAATAATTGCATACTTTTGGGCACTTACATTGCTAGAAACTTAAATCAAACATTACTGCCGTTCTGGTTGGCCGCTCTTTTTGCGATAAAGTAGGATGATAGCTTATAATGGATAAAGTATATTGGTAAAAAAAAAAAAAACAGAATATCTTAAAAAAAACTGTGAGTGTGGTGGACGGACAGATGGACGTACAGCCGGTCATGGCTCAATCGACTCGGCTGTTGATGCTGATCAAGAATTTATATATTTTATAAGATCGGAGATGCTTTCTTCTCTTTGTTACATAAATTTCAACGAATACAATACACCCTTTTACTTATTTTGAAGTAACGGGTATAAAAACGATAATGATTAAAATTGAGCGAAAATAATAAAAGTAATAAAAATCATAAATATTGATTATTTGTGATAATAAAAATCATAAATATTGATTATTTGTGAGTTTAATTTTTTTTCGCTCAAAATAAAACGCACTTAAAATAATGTTTAGTGTGAAAGGGAAATATAATTATTATTATATATTATTTATATCACAATGATTATTTGTGAGTTTTGTTTTTTGCTTAAAAATCTTTAAATTATTTTTACTTTGTAATTGTTTTAATATAACTCATAATGATTACGTTTCATGTTAGAATCGATCATTATTATTTTAAACATCTATTTTTTTTTGTAATATATATTTAGACAGCAGGGTATCTATTAGCCGTGCACTCTGGCCAGGCTCTTGATAACGATTATAAATGAGCTTAAGCTTCATGAATTTAGCTCGAATCAGAAAATCACAAAATGATGCAACAGTTGCCTCACATTCTTTTGCCCCTCTCCTACATACATGTATGTAGGTGAATATACATCTTTCATCTGCCATCTTGCAACAACCACGCCCATTTCCGCCCTCAAATCCTGTGCCATTTTGTCACGCATCTTCTTTGTCCAGGCACGCAACAGATACTCAGTTAAACACACACACACACACACACACATATGCAGAGTGAGGCCACGCCCATTGCGAAGGTGGACTAACAAAATCAAAGGCATCCTTCATTCAAACAAAACTGTCAGCAACTGTCAACTGTCAAAAGAAGTTAAACGAAAACCAACAAAACACAACAAAACAAAACGACAAAACAAAACAGCCAAAAAAAAAAGAAAGACAGCAAAGGAAGAACAACAAAAAATACACACACTTATTTTGTACACTTGCTGAGCGTATTTTAATTTTGTCATGAAATGTGCAACACAATACAAACGACGCACTGTGGCTCGTTTCCCGAAAACTCGTGGCAAAAATCATTTTTCGAGTTGTTCCGTTTGAGAAAAATGATTATATTTTTGAAGTTGGTTGAAGTATTTTATGCAGAATGTATATGTTTTTAAAAAATGTTGTTGTAGGCTGTGGAGCTCGTCAAAGTCAAAAAATGTTTCCAAAAAATGCCAAGTGAGAAATTTTACGCTTTAAAAGGGCAAGTTTGGCGTAGTCTACCTTTGAATTGAGCTTAGTCTTTGTATTAAGCTTATTTATTTATATTAACTGGCCTATCTTTTAAACTAAATGCATATAAAAAAAAAAAATTTTAAGGATAAAAAATTTTTTTTTTTTTTTATTTTCTTTTGCACCTTTTTTTGGGGTTGTTTTTGAACTTTCGGTTGACTTTAGAAAAAATGGCGGGGAGTGCCGGAAAGTTTTACTTTTGAATATGATTCGGTACATATTTTTAAAGATATTTAAAAAAAAACCATTGCCACTATTGTATCCAGCGAAATTTATTTTGGTTTTTGTAAAGTAACATACGGTAAATTGCATATCAGCCAGTTGCTCTTACGTAGTAGCATTTGTTACTACAAAATCTACTATTTTGGGACTTAGCCTATTTTAATAATTGTACATTTTAGTAAAAGTAAAGATAATTTAATTTAACCCCGTCTCTAATCCCCAACTTCGCAGGCGCGAGCTCCACTCTCCCCGAATAATAAAATATTGTTGGAAGTTTAGATTAATATTCAGAGTTCAGAGACTATTTTTGAACTTTGGTAGACGAAAAGTCTCATAAATTAAAATGCATTAAGTTACGATAGCTAAAAAACGCTTCAGAATTGATTTCTCTTTATAAATATATATGGTTTTGTACCCGCCCAGATCCGCCTAAGAAGGTTAAATAAAAAAAAACTAAATCAACCTCACAAAAAAAACACGCGGCATAATTGCACAGTTCGATCGATTGTTCCTATGACAGCTATATGATATTGTGGTCCGATTTGAACCAAACTTGGTCAGAATGTAGAAGACTACCCCAGGTTCATAATATGTCAGATTGGTTTAAATCGGACAACTATATCATATAGATGTCATAGGAATTAGGTCGAAATATGCAATTTTGATAATTCACACCAAAAAACAAAAAATAATTTTTTGAAAAAAAAAAATTGTTTTTAATTTTTTTGAAAATAATTTTTAAATATAAAAACCTTAAAAATAAAACAAAAAAAATCAAAAATTTTTAAAAAAAATTATTTTTAGGTGCCATAAAATTTATTTTTTTCACAAATTTCAACTTTGATAGCCCGTAAGTAAGTAATTAGTGGGCGTGGCACCTTTTTTAAATGCTAATTTCACAGGTTGAAGAGTTATCTATCATATGCCATTAAAATTATTCGATTATCTCATTTGGTTCAAAAGTTACAGGTTTTTGCCACGAGTTTTCGGAAAACGAGCCACAGTGCGACGTGTCAGAAGCATAAAAAATGGTCTATCTATCCAGTCTTTAATCGAAGGATATTGATTTTTGTTCACAATTTCTATAGTTTTTAAACAATTTACTTTTAACTTTTTATCGAAAATCAGAGTCCGAAGTTTCGAATGCCACCATTTTGTGAATTTGCAAAAAAAAGCTTCGATTCAAGACTGGATTTATTATTAAATTTATATTTCAATTTTAAATAAAAATCAAAGTTTGCTAAAAGATTATTTGAAGAACTTAAAAAAATAATTAATATAAATGCTTAGTAACCAAAGCATCTTAACTTAGTTTCAAAAATTATGAATTTATCTAAACGATAATTAACATTAAATTTATAACATTGATCAGTCAGGGTATCAAATTTTCGGTGATTCAAAGATAAACTTTTATTTTTAGTTATATACACATATACATACATATGTATGTGTGAGGCGGTAACCAAAAAAACAAATACAGTTTAGAGGTTGGCAAATTCAGGGTCTCGACCTGTACATGTGTGTGTGTTTGAGTGTGTATGTTTGAGAGGCAGTTCTGTTCCTGTTCGATGTCCTGATTGAATGTTTTGTGAAGAACCAAACAAGAATTGAGGGAGGGAAAGCGGAGAAGATAATGCGGAGAAAAGAAAGAGAAACCTGGCAAGGAATTGGAACTGGCAACTGTCTCTGTGATTTAGTCGATGGCACGTAGCAGGCGGTTTATTTTTAGCACCTTGTGCTGAAAAAAAAAAACAGGAAAACAAAAACAAAAATAATAAAAAAAAAAATTATTCCCCACACTCCTGCTTTGTCCAAAAAGCGGAAAAAAATTCCGCAAGCTGCGTATCTTTGCAATCTTCCTATCAAAACAATACATCATCATCATCATCATCATTATCAACAAAGTTTGCTCTCTCTCTCTCTCTCTTTCTTCCTGTAATTGTGAATATTAAATATATGACAATAAGCATGCGACCAAAAAAAAGAGCGAAAAATAAAAACAAAACAAAACGAAAATAAAATAATAAAAAAACAGAAGGGAGAGGGCAAAAAAGTCAGCGCCAAAAAGTTTTCTTTTTGGACTTTGTATATATTTTTATACCCACTACTTAAAACATTAGTAAAAGGGTATATTGAATGCGTTGAAACGTATTTAACAGGGAGAAGGAAGCATATGTTTTTGTTATAAGCGTTAGTTACTATTATTAGCTCTCATTCAACTAAATCGCAACAAGATTGGACAAATAGAACGGAAGTAATGGCAGTTTTAAGTTCGCAGCCATGTAAGTGCCTAAAAGTATGCAATAAAAAATATTTCATGTTTGTTTAAATCAGTAACGGATATCCTATAGTCGGGCAATCGACTATAGCCTTTCCAACTTGTTTTTTTCTCAATCCTTAATTTTTTTTTTTCTTTTGACAAGGGTTTGAGTTTAAGCTTTGGGGCCTGCTCGGGAAACTGGAGACTAAATTTTGTGGTCTGGGCTATTGGATGGGTAGCAAAGCATAAAGCATTTATACTAATTTCTCGATAATTTCGTTACGCTCGTAAAAATAAAGAAAGTACGAGGGATTAAAGCACGCCAAACTCTCCAATTGTAGCTGGAGTTTATAATTTTTATACCCGTTACTTAAAAAATAAGAAAAAGGGGATATTGTATTCGTTGCAATGTATGTAACAGGGAGAAGGAATCATCTCCGACGTAATTATTGCTTATCATCCTATTAAATTATAACAAGATCGGACAAATAGGAAGATGGTAATGGCTTTTTTTTTTTTTTTTTTTTTTTTTTAATCAATAACAATAACAAAGTTTATTAGACAAGTGTGGAATCCGTACATTCAAATTAGTGAATGGTAATGGCTGATTAAAGCTTTTAAGCAATATAAGTGCCTAAAAGCATGCAATAAATTTTTTTTTAAATTTATTTAAGTAAGTAACGGGTATCCTTTAGTCGGGAGCTCGACTATAGCCTTTCCCACTTGTTTTCTTTTCTTCACTTTTTTATCCTCTTTTTTTCTCATTTTTCTTTTTTTTTATATTTTGTGGAGGATGTGGTTTGGTCTTGGGTGGGGTCAGGTCTAAATAGACTTTATATCGATTTGCTGTGAACAATTATATTTAATGAGCTTTTAATTGAATTGATTTTTCTTCTTTTTTTTGTGATATAAATACACACTTGCATGCAGAGCAAGTAGAAAGTTTGTGTGTGTGTGTAGGAGAAAGGACTAAGGGACAAAGTCCAGTGACAGAATGATGGATATTAGGGCCAAATGAATGAATTCACAGTCGATGAATTTGTTGGGCGGGTTCGGATAAACTGCAGCCAATCAACGTGGCAACGTGTTGTCACTAAAAACAAATGATAAAAACAGACGAAAAAGGAGACAAAAAGATATGAAACAGTGAGTTATAGAGTGAGCGACAAACATTGAGCCTAAGTGCAAATAAATGTCTAAAAAAAGAAAACTGAAACTAGGTTAGACACTGAGATTATTGAGAAGAGAAGGGAAGGCAAAAGTTTAATGTACATCCAATTTACAATTAGCGCTGTCCACTTGTCAGTCAGGTGCTGCCAACTTAATGGATATAAAATATAAAGAAATTAAAAAGACACTGAGATTATTGAGTAGAGAATGGCAGACAAAAGTTAGAGGTAGCCCAATGTAGCGTTGTCCACCTGTCAATCAGGTGCTGCCAACTTAAT
>JBAMBL010001090.1:0-45361 GCA_037043405.1 Drosophila subquinaria | reverse complement strand
GCAGTCCAGACACCAAACGAGCAATTAGGCATCGCGCGAGGTGGCTCTCGGCCTATTATCGGATATTTACCGCACCTTATCGCGATTTAAACTGTGTTTTATTCGGAGCGCTCGCAAAAACACGTCTGCACGAGCTGCCAGGTGGCATATATTTGTTTAAGTTAAGTTTTAAGCAATTAAAATGCCTAAAAGCATGCAAAAAAAATAATTTAAATTTAATTATATAAGTAACGGGTATCCTAAAGTCGTTTGTTTTTTATTTTTTATTCGAAAGAAATAAGCTTTACATTATTTAAATTTCATGTGACTGAGACTGAGATTAACCAATCTTAAGATATCTTAAGACTCAGAACTTGTGAGCTTATACAAAACTGAAGTTATCTGATAAATTTAAACTCAAATAGTGGAAAGCTAAAAAGCTTGCTTACTCTCAGTGTGATAATTAGCCGAGCTTGAACTTGATTGGCTTCAATTTTGGGCAAAGAAAAAAGGGTTTACTATCAGTATCAGTTCATACATAAAGCAAAGCTTATAAAAAGCCTTGAGAACAACGCGCTTTATGTTGATGAAGAAAGATTTGCCCCAGTTGTTGGATATCTGGTTGGAATGTTACCCGTGAGACCTTAACAAACAGAAGTACGTGAAGAGGATTAGAATATAAAAAAAAGTGGACTTGCAACCCGGTGGCAAGTTGCCATGCAAAACTTGCCGACAAGTTTGTGCTGCTGCTGCTGTGCAACAAGGTATAACCAATAATGAAAGCTACTTAAACATGCAATAAAGCAAATAAAAACCGAAACAGAACCAGAAACATTCACAGCAGGAATAGAGATACAGATAGAAATGGAAATAGTAATTGAAGAGGCAGGCTAATTAAAATTTAATTGCACATCTAAACGAAATTTACAGCAAACAAGTGAAGCGCACAACAATTCGAACACCCTCCAATCAGGGAGAAAAAGGACGTAGATCCCGCAACATATAAACAAGAATTAAACATTATACTCTCTAATTACCTAGATAGCCGAAAAATATTTGCTCTTCTAAATTTATTGACTTTGATCTTAAACAAGAACTACTTCTGAATTAATAAAAGTAACATTTCAAATCAAATAGAAAATGTAGTATAAAAACTTTCAATATTTCTTCTAAAATCCCTTAAATAAAATATGTAGTATAATAATTTTTAATAATTTTTCTCGAATCCCTTAAAGGAATTTACGAAGACTTTTTATAATGCTTAGCATACTTTTAGACATTGTAAAATAAATACAATTTTGAATTTATTAATATATTAATTTATGAGTATGTTGAAATTGTGTCAATGTAAATCTTTTCCAACTTTAAATGAACAGTAAAGTTAAATTTTAATGAATTAGTTTAGTAGTCATATTTTTAAATTATTTGTATTTTTCTCAGCATAATTACGGGATCAATTGACGTACACAACATACTCATTTTCTTTATTAATTTGAATAAATTGAGAAGTTATCTATTAAGTAATTTAAGTTTAATCAATGCATTGATAAGGTCTCTATATTCTAGGTTTAAAATATATGTAATTTAATTACTGAAAAGAACAATTGATATAAAAGTGCAATTCAAATCAAGACTGCATAATTAAAGCAAATACATAACTAATCAGTCGCATGTTAAATATTTTCTTTGCTGTGAAGAGGAATAAAATTTAAGTTGCATTACTTTTCAAAAGTTTGCAAGTCCAATTGCCTAAGTTATAATACCCTAAATATGTGAGCAGGAAAAACCAATATTAAATTTTAAATGCAATTGCATTTTGCAACTGACAAGTGGCAGCCAATGCAATTCACACACCCTACTGCCTTTCGCATATATACATGTACATTTATGCACATTTGTATATGTATTTGGAAAATGCTTTTCAACAACATTGCTGCACTACTAGTTCATAGAAAACTGCGCCAAAAACTATTCTTGGGATCCACAATTCACATCCACATCCTCATGCACCACATCCACATCCTTCTTCAGTTTGGAGCAGGGCACGCGCAACTTTCTTATTCATTTTATTGGGTATCTTGTTGTGAGAACAGCTCGTTGACAACTCCATTGGCACTTTATAAAACAAAAATTGAAATACTTACTACAAAACAAAGTCTTGCGCAACTGGTAAAATTATTCTAATTTTAGAACCGAATATTCAAATTGAAATTGCTTAGCTGATAATCGGCTTCATTGAAAAAATTAAAAATACACTTTATCTATGAATATATTAAAAGCATCGAATTGCTCGAACGCCATAATTTGAATTATTGATATTTTGCAAATACAAATACAAAATATATAAGTTCTTAATTAAGTTGAGTTTCTGCAAAAGTATATAATTGACAATATAAAGTCCTTTAATTTAATTTTTCAATATTTTTATTTTTACTGCAGAAAAATATATTTGTTACTTGACATTCCTACTTCTTTTTTTTTATTTTTTTTTTATTTATTAACTTATTTCTAAGCATTCCTAACGCTACAGCATTTCTGCTTTGACATTGACGCGTTAGTCACAACATATTTAGTTAAATTTAAACATGATTTATATGGTAATTGACAATTAACATTAACATTTAACATTTAACAATTTAGCATTTAGCATTTATAATATTAAAATAATTAATCTAGTATTTCTTTTGTGACGTTTAACTATTTGAATACAATTTATATCTAACAATAATATTATCATAAATTATTACTATTATTAATATTTTTATGTCTATTTTTATTTCTTAATGTGTGGTTGAAAGGTGTTCCTTAATTTTTTTTAACAAATTGAGGTGCTCTACTGATGGTTTTAATTTCATGTGGGAGTTGGTTCCAAAGCCGAACAGCATAGAAATAAAAATGTCTGTTAGAGCTAGATAATTTTGCTCTAATTGGAACAATATTGTTGTTTCGCTACGAGGATGATGATCTAATTATGTCATACAAATATTCTAATTGTTTTGTGTAAATAATTTTGTGGAAAAATGATAAGACTTTTACTTCGAGCCATGTCTTAAGATTGAGGTTAAAGATCTTTTTCGCATAACACATAACATGGTCAAATCTTCTTAAATTAAACACATAACGGGCAATTCTATTAAACGCTACATTTTGTTTGTTTAGACTGACAGAATCACAATTAGCAAAAATCTCAATTCCATAAAACAGTACATACGTTACACAGAGTTTTGCCACCATAAGACGTATGTGAGTGGGGAGATATTGCTGGGTTAGCGACAGCTTTCTGAGAATACCATACGTCTTACCTACCGATTTATTGACTTGATCAGACCATGAGAGAGTGTTATTAAAAGTAATGCCCATATTTTCAGCTCTAAGGACATACTCAATTTCTCTGCCGTCAATAGACAGTTTTGGCAAGTTCCTGGTACACAAATTCTTTTTGTAAATATCAAGACATTTACACTTAGATGGATTCAAACTAAGACCATTACTTCCAGACCACTTACTAACACACGATAATTCATAATTACATATATTAACACATTCACTAATTTGACTCAACCCAGCAAACATTTGGGCGATTGTACAATCGTCCATCGCCGAAAAGAGTCTTCTGCGATTCGCGCAGGAGATTAATAGAAGATGAATCTTCCATTGCGATTGTTTAGCGATTGTTTAGCGATAGAAAGCTATAAATAGAAAAAAAGTAATGTGGCAAAGTCTTCTGCGAGTCGCGCACAAGTCTTTTGGAAGATGAATCTTTCCAGGCGATTGTTTAGCGAGACCAAAAAACAAAAATGAGCTCCACGTCTAGAGCAATTCAACTCAGATTTTTTCTATTAGACTAAATTGTTGATCCCGTAGCTCACTAGTTAGAGTTGCCGACTCCGAACTTTAAATTCCGAGGTTCGAATTTCCCTGTTGTGCTACAACTGTTGTTACATAATCTGCTGTGACAAATTCGTGGACCAACAAAGAAAGCTTCTTTGGCTACTTCGCAGAACCGCGTCTTAATAATACAAAAAAAAAAAAATAAATTTTTTTTTTTAGAAAGAGCCACTTCCGCGACTCGTCTAAGGAGAGTCGTGGAAGAGTCTTTTAGAAGACTTGCAAAAGAGACTTCCCGAAGTGTCGCGGAAGTGGCTCACTCTCTAACAAAAGGAGATCAAAAAGCGATTAGAAGGCGATGTCGCCTGAAACTTTTAGGCGAGTCGCCTGAGACTCTCTGGCGATTAAAATTGTTTGCTGGGAACGGACAGCTAACATTTAATTGAACATCATCTGCATACAAATGAACTTCACAATTTGACAATACAGTTGGTAGATCATTAATATACATAGTAAACAGTAAGGGACCCAGGACAGAGCCCTGAGGGACACCACGCAACAAGGACACAAAATTCGACCTATTTGAGTTAACTACAACTGCTTGCTTCCTATTACTTAAAAATGAACGCATTAGTTTCAAGCCAGTTTCTGAGAATTTATATAACACATTTAACTTGGTCAATAGAATTTCGTGGTTCACCGTATCAAAAGCTTTGCTAAAGTCAAGAAGAGTCAAAAGTGTTGCTATGGCTTCGAACTTGGAAATAATCACATTGTGCATGACTATACAAGGTGCGGCAGTTAATTCAAGACAAATTAAACTTTGTTTTAAAATGTAATTTATTGACACAAAGTACAAATGTAAAAGAACATGTTTTTAGTCAATATTCGTATGACCTGCCAGGAATACAATACGCGCCGTTGACCTCAATTACCACCTCCATCCTAGTCCTGAAGAATATTGGCGATTGCTGCTTCGATTGCGGAGCGTAGAGACGCGACACTATGGTGCCACGACTTGTTGGTAAACCGTTCAATAACGCTATAAACATAGTAGTCGAGGGGCTTAAATCCGGGTCCCAGGTGTTCCGAAATCAGCTCGTGAGTCCTTTACACGACAGCCAAAGTTTGTGACACCCGTTCCCTCGAATGGGAACTCCACCGGGTTAGCGAAACCTTTCTCGGACTTCTCCGAAGCATTGTATTTCACCATAAAATCATAAACTTTCGATTTCGGGTACCCGAATATTCGAACGATCTCGGTCGCCGAACGCCCAGTGCGAAGGCTTTCAATAATCGCGGCTCGCTGATTGTAGTTCGCACTTGTACCTACGTAGCATCTCGGCTATTTAAAGATTACGACTGTTTACTAGACGCCCATGACTTTCAAGAACCTTAATCGCAAACTGTGACTAAACTACTAAATGGCGGGAAAATCAAATTTAAATTTGTCTGGATTTAGCTTCCGCACCCTGTATATATATAAATCTCTGTGTTCGACTGACTCACTGAATGAGATTCAACGTGTATCAGATTTAAAGTAAAAAAAAATCTTTTCAATAATTTAGAACCAAATCTTTTTTTGTAGCGCAGTGAGATATTAGCATAGAAAATAATTTTAAATAATAAAAACCGTTTGTGAGAAGTACGCAAAATGCATTTGATGTATAATTCAGATTATTTCTTTAAAAATTTGCTGACACTTTATGGGACATATCAATAGCATTTAAAATGGTTGTCTGCATTGGGGGCAGCTTGAGGACTGAGAACCCATAATTCTCCATTCAAATCGTATGGCCCTTGGTCCCTTTTTGGATCGTTTGGCTTGATTAGATTGTCACCTAGCTGACGGATGTGTGTCTGCAAGTTGGTGTTGGCATTTGGCAAATGCAATCAGTACCAGCCTCGCTGCGGCTGCGGGCTTAGGTTGGAGCTGGAGTTGGGGTTTAGTCTCGAAATTGAAAATGCTGCCACGCCCAAAGCATTGCATTGCCTCATAGTGTTGCACAGCCCCAATAAATTCAACGATTTGCTGGTGCGTAAATCTGCAAGCAAAGCAGCGCCGCACAGTGGGGCCGTTGCTCATTTTACTTTGCAAAAATCATAACTTTTGAACCAAATGAGACAATTGAATAAATGGCATATGATAGATAACTCTTCAACCTATGAAATAAGCGTTTAAGCCAAGTGTCACGCCACCTAGATGCTTACTAAGGGGCTATCAAAGTAAAAATTTGTGAAATTTGTGAATAAAAAAATTTTATGGCACCTAAAAATAAATATTTTTTAAAATTTTTGATTTTTTTTGTTTTATTTTTAAGGTTTTTATATTTTAAAATTACTTTCAAAAAATTTGAAAACAAGTTTTTTTTTTTCATAAAATTATTTTTTATTTTTCTTCGTGAATTATCAGAATTTCATATGTCGACCTAATTCCTATGACATCTATATGATATAGTAGTCCGATTTCAACCAATCTGACATATTATGAAGCTGAGGTAACTAGTCTTCTATATCCAGACCAAATTTGGTTCAAATCGGCCTACTATATTATATAGCTGCCATAGCAACAATCGGTCGAACTTTGTAATTGCGTGGGTGTTTTTATTGTGAGGTTGCATTCGTTTTTTTAACTTAACGTAAAGGGATGGATCCGAACGGGTATAAAACCATATATATTTATTTAAAGAAATAAATTCTGAAGCGTTTCTAAGTAGTTTTATCCCGGGAAAGTCCTGGAATCGAGAGTTATCGTCTACCAAAGTTGAAAAATTCCAAAATCTTTAAGCACCTATTTCATAGGTTCAAGAGTTATCTATCATATGCCGATTAAATTATTCGATTATCTTATTTGGTTCAAAAGTTATGATTTTTGCAACGTAAAATGAGCAATGGCCCCACTGTGCGCCGCTTAAAACAAAGCAGCGTCCTCGTCGTGGTCCAAAGCGGCTGTTCGTGTGCTAGCTCAAAGTACTATTTGTGCGGGATTTGGGCATAAAGACAGAAACAAAGCACAGCCAAAAACAAAAGCGAACTTTAAAATTAAATTTAACCCGTGGCCATAGAAGCTTCCTAGACATGGAGATGGAGACGGAAACGGAGACGATGGAAATGAATCTAAAGCTGCAGCAGGAGCTGATAGAAGAAGCAGGCACTCTGTTCTGGCCAAGCGATTTTATATCTGTATTTTATTTTTTTTTGGGTTACAAGCTATTTACCAAATTTTATAAAATTTCAATTTTAAAATGGCAATCATGCTTCATTCCTTGGATTTGGCTCTGTCCGCGTTGCTTTATTGAAAAAGTTCTAAATTGATTTGTGAAATTGGTAATTTAACAATATATCAACCCACACAGCAACAACACATCCAAGGCAAAATACAACCAGACGAACACACATTCAGTCCATACTCACAATTACAGAACACTCGACAACAACCCACTAGAGATGACCCTACAAATCACTGCGATATTTCTATATTTAATATCATTTTAATATTTTTATTTCTGAGTGCTTTAGGACCTAATGAACAGAACTAGCCCGTATGCGTTTACAAATAATGACTTTGACCAAATAAGGGACACCCTAATATACATCTATATAGTATATAAAACTCTTTGTCCTGACTGACTGACTCACTCACTGACTGAGAATCAACGTGCAGCCCAAACGGTAAAAGATAGAAAGCTGAAATTTTCACACAACATAGGTGAGATAATTTCATCGTGCATTAAGACGGCGTTTTGCGAAATTCGACCTGTACGTGGGTCAAAGGTCACAGAATTACTTAGTAAGAAAAACTTTTTAGTTTCTTAAGATATCTCAACCAAACTCACAGATGTATGTTTGAGACTGTCCTTTACATTCTGACCAAATTGGGATAAAGTCGGATGACTATATCATATCGGATGAAAAATAACCTTCAGGATGAAAAACTTTTTTGTTTCTGAGAATATCTCAATAAAACTCACAGATAGTACGTCTGATACTGTCTGTTACATTCTGACCAAACTTGGTTGAAATTGGATTACTATATCATATAGCTGCCATAGGAACAATCGGATGTTAATTGACCTTTAGTAAAAAAACTTTTTTGTTTCTTAAGATATCTCAACCAAACTTACAGATTGTATGTCTGGGACTGTCCTTTACAATCTGACTTAATTTGGTAAAAGTCGGGTGACTATATCATATAGCTGCCATAGGAACAGTCGGATGCAAGATAACCTTTAGTATGAAAAACTTTTTTGTTTCTTAATATATATGAACCAGACTCACAGAAAATATGTTTGGGGCTGTCTTTAACATTTTGGCCAAATTTATTCAAAGTCGGGTTACTATATCATATAGCTGCCATAGGAACAATCGGATGCAAAATAACCTTAAGTATGAAAGACTTTTTTGCTTCTTAAGATATCTCAACCAAACTCACAGAGTATATGTTTGGGGCTGTCTCTAACATTCTGGCCAAATTTGGTCAAAGTCGGATGACTATATAATAAAGCTGCCATAGGATCAATCGGATGCAAGTTAACCTTTAGAATCAAAAACTCTGTTGTTGTATGAGATATTCTTAGAAAACTCACACATTAACTCTTCTTGCTAAATTTTGAATTTTCCTCAAATTTAGCTTTTTCCCGCCAAATCACTAAATCTGACTTTTAGCCAAAGCAAGAAGAAACATTGAAACCGCGGACAGCGGAAGTTGAATATTTCCGTTTTTTTGTTTACAAAAAATGCTATATTATATAAATTTGTTAAAGCGGACTACTAAGGACCTTCTTTTCAATTTTGCGAGCGAAGAGAGCAGGGGACGGACCCCCTTATATTGTGTTAATTTGTTTAACCGGACAACTAAAGAAGTTCTTTTAAATTTTTGCGAGCGAAGCGAACTGCGGGTTGGCGAGCGAAGCGAGCAGTTTAAGTTTGTTAAGCTGGACAACAAAATACCTTCTTTTCAATTTTGCGAGCGAAGCGAGCGGGTGTTGGCGAGCGAAGCGAAGCAAGCAAAAATATTTTTGAAAATTTTTTTTTGCAGTTACTCTTTGAATTGTTCCAAGAATTTTTTTGCATCCCAACATTTTTTGGAAAAAATCTAGGAAAAAAGTTTTGAAAAGTGACTTTTACATAAATTCGAAATTTTCCAAGGGTACTCAATGGGTTAAAAAAAGTTTTGTGTCATCCAAACGGAATTTACACGACCTTTCCAAATATATTTTTTTCATTGTGATAACTTGACTAACAAAGCAGTTAAGCAAAAATAAGGGTGCATACTTTAAGCTGTGAGCCACTGTATATATGAGTGTGTGTGTGTATGTGTTTGTCGATTGTGCAGCTGTTTTTGCGGCGTTGCGCATATTTAATTGAAAATGTTACCGCATTTATGAAATTGTCAATATGCAATAAAAAACACACACTTAGGCATCCCACATCCCACACACACACAAGCACAGATACAGGTATTGAAGACACACATTTGACATATTTACATACAATTAGTTTGTGAAATGTAAATTCAACACACACCACAAACACCAAACAAACAAAAAGTTTGTAAAGTTAAAGCATAGTACGCTCTAGCCGAAAATATGTTTGCAAGGCCAAAACTCCATATAAAAAAAAGGGTTGCAAGCATGCTCGAAATTATTTTGTAAAGTCATTTCTAAGCCTATGTACGCTGTACCTAAATATGGGCAGCTCAGAATATTTTCCGGCGTTTTACAACACTGTTTGGTAAACAGATGGCATCTTTTTTTTGACCTTTCAAAACATCGATTGAATCGTTGTTTCGACTAGTCGAAATCTTTTTGAACAGAAATGGCGACCAACAAGTAGCAAAATAAGAGCCAAATTGAGATCTTGGCACAAAAAAGATCGAATTAGACTTATTGAAGAGGTGCAACAGAGGTCAATATTGTGGGATTTGACCGAAATAAAAACATTTTGATAGGATTTTTATAATTAATAATTTTTAATTTAATAATTAGGGTATTAGTCGCTGCTAATTCTCTTATCCTGTCAATTTTGTCCATTTTCTCTTTATTTTTGTGCTCAATGTTATTTATTTGTTTGTTGTGCATAGCTGACGCAGTGTGCCCACAGCAGCATAAGACCAACAATCTCTCAGCTTTTTTGTGATTTTTGGTATTATGCTGTAACACTGAAGTTTGTAAGGCCGGACTTCAAAACATCGAACATTTCGAGCATCCAAAATATTTTCAGCTAGAGCGTACTACGCTTAAATGAGAATAAAAAGAAATACAAATTAAATATCTCTGCGATAGCAACAACTTTATACGTTACGATTGACAAATGCCCAACAACATAAACAAAAACATCAATTTCCTAAAATGCATAAATCAAATATGTATTAGCATAGATTGCTTTCCTTCAATTAGCATGTTTATTAATCTCATAGAATTTTATTCGAATATTCAATTCCATTCTAAAGATAACTACGTTAAGTGCCCGTTTCAAAGTCAATTTAAATATAGCCAGTTGATAATTAATTTCGTTGACATTTGGTCAATTATTCTTATTCTAAAAGTGCTTTCAGACGAGGATTTTTTCACCGACACTTTTTGTGAAAAACCGACGCTCACCGAATGAAATATAACACGTTCTATTCCATCGGTTTTTTGCGTCAGTGAAACATCAATACGTTAACATCGCAGTTTTTAGGTATTTTTTTGTGCTTTTCGACAAAAAAAAAGTGTGCGCGAGCTAAAAGTGTGTTGGGTGTGACCAGCTACCGTGAAAACAAAAACCCAAGGGCGTCGGCAGCTTTTCAAGCAGGGGGGGACCAAAATTTTTTTCACTTTCACAATGCCGCAATAATGTTGACAGAAATTATAATAATGTAGCTATAGACCTGAAACTTGGTACACTTAATGGGCATACCATATATAAAGCTTGAGAAAAAATTTAGACCGATCGGGCCATATAAGAAAAAGTGTAAAATATTTTAACAAATCCAAATGTATAGCTAGAGACCTAAAATTTGACATACAATTTAGTTAGGCTAAAATAGAATTTATACTTATTTTTGTTTCTTATCATCTGACTCCGAAAACTATTTTTAAATTTTTGAGCATAAATACACACTTGCAACATGTGATATTTCACGAAAAGAGGCAATAATGGGCAAAAAATATTAATACCATCTCATTATATTTATATTGACAATTAACATTGCGTTAATATAATTTACAACCAACTACAAGCAATCATACTTTTCTTTTTTACCACGGAACACAACAATTTTTAGGTTAGAAATGCTAAAAAACATCACTTTACAGAAGCACATAAAACAAAGTTAAATCACATAAAACAAGTAATTCATGATGACCTTATAATATAAATAGATACCTTTAATTTTGTTTTCCATCTTAATTTTCTTTAAAATTCGACGTACATTTCACTTGATAAAGATTTAAAATGTATTCTTATTTGCAACAATTTGAAAACCTGCGGTAAAATATTCGTTGACTTTCAGGACTTCGTAAAATAGCAGGGCTACAATTAAAACTGTAACACCATGATTTTCAAGTGCAAAATATAACTCTCTATAATATAACATATACGTATAAGGTATTCACTTGACCCTAGCAGCGTTGCAGGTTGAAAACGTTGCAAGCTTGCTGCTTGAACAGCGCTTTACGTGGAAAGCGTTTCGCATAATCAGCAAAATGTAAACAAAAAACAGCCCACTGTGATTATGTGCAACGCGCTGTTCACGCAGCAAGCTAGCAACGTTTTCAACCTGCAACGCTGCTAGGCTCAAGTGAACACCCTAATATTGTTTTTGCATAACTCTTAAAAAACAAAATTGATTTTCTGCCCAAATCTGGAAGCTAAATCATGTAAAGTTATGAGTGTATGCGAATTGTGTAAATGGGTAAATTCACCGTCGGTGAAAAAGTGTCGGTGAAAAAATCCTCGTCTGAAAGCACTTTAAGAAAAGAATTATTGTATTTTAGCAATGGGGTATTTTAGCAAAATAACAATACATATATACATTTCTAATATGACCTTTTTTTATTTTTATAGTGTATTAAAAAGCTTAAAAAATGGGTTAATACTTATGTCGAGATGCATCTATTTATATATACAGTTTGTCAAGTAATTGTTTGCAAAGCCTTAAAAATGTAATATTTTGACTTAAAATAAGAAAGAAATAGCTTATTATATATATTTAGAAAGGTCATTTAATTTCATCGTTCGAATGATGCAAAAATTTCCTTAACCCATTGAGTACCCATGGAATATTTTGAATTTTTGCAAGAGTCTACTTTTTCAACTTTTTTCCCCGATTTTTCACAAAAAATATTTTGATGCAAAAAAATTATTGGAACAATTCTAAGAGTAACTGCAAAAAAAATTTTTCAAAAATATTTTTGCTAGTATTTTTTAGAATTTTTTGAAAACTGAAAAAAAGGCACTTTTTGCATGAAAATGAGGAAAAATGGGTTAAAATGGTCATTTTTAGGATTTTCAAACAATTTTAAAAAATACTAGCAAAAATATTTTTGAAAATTTTTTTTTGCAATCATTCCTAGAATTGTTTCAAGAATTTTTTTGCATCCCAACATTTTTTGGAAAAAATCGAGGAAAAAATTTGAAAAAGTAGACCTTTTTTAAAATTCGAATATTTTAATGGGTACTTAATGGGTTAAGGAAATTTTTGCATCATTTGAACGAAAATTAAATGACCTTTCCAAATATATATAATAAGCTATTATTTTCTTATTTAAAGTCGAAATATTACATTTTTAAGGCTTTGCAAACAATTACTTGACAAACTGTATGTATTCACGTGCGTCTAGTTTTCTTTTGTTGAATTTGGTTTTTGTGTTTGCTTTGCTTTTGGGTTCTTTTGTTTGAGTGCAGTGTCAGAAACTTTATGTTTAGTGTCGTGAATAATTATTGTTCACACAATATATACATACACACATACAAACATACATACATACAGTGAAGCATAAATGCAGTTCAGTGCAGTGGCAGCAAACAACAATAACAATATGGCGCCCAAACTGGAAATGGAGCTCGTCGTCGTCTCGACGACGCACAGTGGGGCCATTGCTCATTTTACTTTGCAAAAATCATAACTTTTGAACCAAATGAGATAATCGAATAATTTTAATAGCATATGATAGATAATTCTTCAACCTATGAAATAAGTGCTTAAGAAAAGTGCCACGCCCCCAAAATGCTTACTCAGGGGCTATCAAAGTTGAAATTTGTGAAACTTGTGCAAAAAATAAATTGTTTTGCACCTAAAAATAAATTTTTTTTAAAATTTTTGATTTTTTTTGGTTTATTTTTAAGGTTTTTATATTTAAAAATTACTTTCAAAAAGTTTAGATAAAAAAAATTTTTTTTTCAAAAATTATTTTTTATTTTTTGGGGTGAATCATCAGAATTGCATATATCGACCTAATTCCTATGGCTGTATATGATATAGTAGGCCGATTTCAACCAATCTGACATATGATGAAGCTGCGGTAGTCTTCTACATCCAGACCAAATTTGGTTCAAATCGGATTACTATATTATATAGCTGCCATAGGAGCAATCGATCGAACTATGCAATTATGCCGCGTGTTTTTTTTGTGAGGTTGAATTAGATTTTTTAGATTTAACCTTCTTAGGCGGGTCCGGGCGGGTCTGAAACCATATATAGCTATAAAGAGAAATCAATTGTGAAGCGTTTTTTAGCTATGGGAACTCAATGCATTTTAATTCATGAGACTTTTCGTCTACCAAAGTTCAAAAATAGTCAAAATTTAGTGCTCTTTAAATTTAAATGGGTCAACCATAAAAGGTTGTACTATCCACAATTTTTACTTGATCTGAAAATCCTATTTGGATTCTTAATCATTGAAGAATTCTCTATCGAATCCGTATATTACTTTTTCCGAACGCTTACCCAATAAAAAATATTTTTGCCAAGTTGTTCGGCCGCCGGTCCTGAAAAACACTAGATTTTGACTATTTTTGAACTTTGGTAGACGAAAAGTCTCATGAATTAAAATGCATTAAGTTCCGATAGCTAAAAAACGCTTCAGAATTGATTTCTCTTTATAAATATATATGGTTTTGTACCCGCCCGGACCCGCCTAAGAAGGTTATATCAAAAAAAACTAAATCAACCTCACAAAAAAAACACGCGGCATAATTGCATAGTTCGATCGATTGTTCCTATGACAGCTATATGATATTGTAGTCCGATTTGAACCAAACTTGGTCAGAATGTAGAAGACTACCCCAGGTTCATAATATGTCAGATTGGTTCAAATCGGACAACTATATCATTTAGATGTCATAGGAATTAGGTCGAAATATGCAAGTTTGATAATTCACACCAAAAAAATAAAAAATAATTTTTTGAAAAAAAAAAATTGTTTTTAAATTTTTTGAAAATAATTTTAAAATATAAAAACCTTAAAAATAAAACAAAAAAAATCAAAAATTTAAAAAAAAATTTATTTTTAGGTGCCATAAAATTTATTTTTTTTCACAAATTTCACAAATTTCAACTTTGATAGCCCGTAAGTAAGTAATTAGGGGGCGTGGCACCTTTTTTAAATGCTAATTTCATAGGTTGAAGAGTTATCTATCATATGCCATTAAGATTATTCGATTATCTCATTTGGTTTAAAAGTTAAGATTTAAGCAACGTAAAATGAGCAATGGCCCCACTGTGCGACGTAGCATACGGCCCAGAAATAAAAAAATAAAGCATAAGACGAGTACTCTCGAAGGCATGTTTTACTTCACGGGCCGATTCCAAGCGGTGACTTGTAGGGGGCATCAAAGCTCACCTACAATTGCACGTGGAAGAGTCGACCTGTGGGGTAATCATGATTGTAATTGTTCAATGTTCTCGTAATTGTCGTAGAGTAACTTACCTTGTTTTTTGTATTTTCTGGTTCCGCCTGTCCAGCTGATATGTGCCGATTTCCACGGTGACCCGTGACGAGGAAATGCCTCGCACGCGCTGCATCGTGGACATTGGTAGTCAGCCAGGTGGTGTATAGTTGGCCATGGTGACCCGTGAAGAGTAAGATTCTCACACGCGCTGCACCATGGACTTCTATCCCATCGCGGGCAGGTGGAACTAAAAGAAAGTATTTTTAAAGTAAAGTAAAGTTAATTAAAACGGAGTATTCTCGGCTGCCGATCATCAGTTCAGCTGATGGTCTGTGCAGCCGACAATACTCACGTGATTGTTTTTCTATTGTTTCTTTTTTTTTGTATCGGGCACCTATCGAACCATGAGTTAGCGTAGTGTTTAGGCGGCTATCTCCGACGAATGGCGATCCCCTCCTCATATTGCGTGAATTTTTGTTTTTATTGGGAAAACTTTGTTTTTGATTTTGTCTTTAGTATTTATTATTTTTCTTGTCATTGTTCAATATTTATTTATTTATTTACCTTTTAATATTTATTTATTTATTTATTGTGTAGTGATTATTTATTATTCAGTGTTTATTTATTTATTTATTGTTTGATATTTATTTATTAATCAATATTCAAATTTTTATATACTGTGATATTTACTCGTGCTCAATATTTATTTATTTATTTATTATTAGGTATTTAAGTATTTATTTATCGTTCTTTATTATTAAATATTAAGTTTACGTATTTATTCATATTTTTTGGTATTTATATTATTATTTATTCGTATCATTATTTATTATATTATATTATTTATTTATTAACCAATATATTTATTTATTATTGTTGCACGTTCGTTGTATTGTTGTTGTTGCGATAGCTGAGTCGATAGTTTCCTGTTTTTGCCTTCTCTTGGTTATAAAAAAATGGCTGAAGGCGGACAAGGGGGCCACGGGTATAATACCCGGCAAAGTAAACAGGACCAGGAAACGTCTTGGGAGAGCGAACAGGGCGCAGTAGGGTTTGGGCCGTTATGCAGGACTCCGCCGAAGACGGAAGCTGCGAAGGTCTCCTTAGAGCTTCCGAAACCGACACTATCAGAAGGAATCTGTAAGGCTCTCAGAGAGGAGATGAGACTAGGTTTTATGGACGTCATGAAAGCCATTAACGACATCGCTCGTCCACAACTGCCTGTCTTTGACGCAAAAGCGACAGAGGAGGAGTTGCTAGGTTTTGACGAGGATGCAGGGCCAGTATCCGGAGCCGGAGCGGAGAAAACTATAGAGGATCCGCCAAATCTCGAGGCAGTCCCTCCACGAAACGTAGTCCCTGCAGTGCTTTTAAGCGAGCGGAGGCCGGTAGACCCGAGATCGAGCTTTTGGCGAAATCCTTTGTCGCAACAAGACAACTTGCGAGTCGAGGATAGGAGAGCCAATGATTATGGTGGCGAGGACTCGGGTAGGCAGCGTTATGATGTTGGGCCTTCGAGATCATCCTGGGTCAAGGTGGAGAAGTGGGATGTGTCCTTTGATGGTGACTGCAGCAAGTCTTCAGTGGAAGATTTCATCTTTCGGGTCGAGTTTCTGCAGCATCAATATCGGTGTCCATGGCGAGAAGTTCTCCGCTGCTTCCATATTTTGCTGAAGGGTAGAGCACGGGAGTGGTATTGGCTACATGTCAAACGCCATCAAGTCGAGGAATGGGAGGCGCTGAAGCGAGCATTGATTGCTAGTTTTAGAGGCACCCAGACCGAGCACGATAAAATGCACGAGCTCATGCAGCGGGAACAGGGGCGTGGCGAGAGCGCCGTGGATTTCATTCACGCGATCCAGAAGCTGGCGTCAAGATTACGGGAGCCGTTGCCGGAAGCACGACTCATTAAGATGGCGAAGAAAGGTTTGAGGGACGATCTAGCTCGCTATGTGTATGCATTGGAGGTTTACACCATAGACCAGCTGCGGGACGAATGCAGTGAGGTGGAAAAAGCATTTATGAGACGCAATCCAAGGTCGGCGTTTGATGCTAAGCCACCGCCGAGATTCGGAGCACCGAGGGGCGGAATGTCGGCGAACGAAATCGACGTGCCGATAGAGGAGCCGGAATTTCCGGAGCTCGAGGTGGATGAGGCTCGAATGGTGCAACGAGCACAGCGTAGGGCAGGATGCTGGAACTGTGAATCGCCAGATCATGAGTTCCGCAACTGCATGGCTAGGGAGCGGAAGATATTTTGCTACCGCTGCGGCCGAGCGGATACTTATTGTCCCCAGTGCCCTGACTGTGCGGGAAACTGGCAGAGGAGCGCGACGAGAGCGGGAGAATCGCGCCCGGGAATGAATCCCGCGAAGAAGTAGGTTTAGATCTAGTTAAGAATAGAATTAATGCATGTTTAGGTAATAAGTCTAGAGGCATACGGCACTTACCTTATGAAGAGAGGATTAGAGCATATTTTGAGGCGCGGAACAGGATCTTCGACGAAAGGCTCTTAGATGGGATGCGACTGGTGACACGCAAGATGAAGAAGGCAAGAGACAGGTTCAAGAGACGGCGTCAAGTAAAGCGACAAGTAGTCGCAGCAGTGGCCAGAACAGTTCGGTCCGATCCTCGCGTTTTTGCGGAGTTTAATCTAGGAGGCCGACAGATGCGGGGCTTGCTTGACTCCGGCGCGACTGTGAGTCTCTTGGGACGAGGGTGTCGTGAACTCGCAGAAGAGTTGAATCTGCCTGTGAAGCCCTACGTGTCGACCGTGCGCACTGCGTCAGGGGAAGATCGTTCGATCATTGGTCGTCTCGTGGTGCCTGTTGAGTACAAGGGTGAAGTAAAAGAAATAGTCTTGTACCTGTGTCCGTATTTAGAGCAGACGGCTTACCTCGGGATCGATTTTTGGCGGATCTTTGGGATAGCACCAGATGTAGTGGGCTCTGAAGTGCCAGTCGTTGAAGCCATTGATGAGAAACAGGGAATGGCGGAGCAAATAGCTCATTACGTTGAGGACGACGGGGCGAGGAGTGAGCCAAAAGCATGGGAGCTAGAAGAGAGCCAGAAGTTGATCTTGGAGGACGTGAAGGCAAAGTTTTTGGCGTTTGAAAAAGTTGGTTTAGGGAAGACGCACACAGAGAAGCACAGAATCGAATTGATAGCGGGAGCGCAGTCTGTGAAGGATCGTCACTATCCATTGTCGCCAGCGATGCAGCAAGTGGTGTGGGATGAGGTCGACAAGATGTTGGCAATCGGTGTCATCGAGGAAAGCAACAGTCCGTGGAGTAACCGCACCACTGTGGTGCGAAGGCCGGACAAAAATCGTTTCTGCCTCGATGCTCGAAAGCTCAACACCTTGACGGTTAAGGACGCCTATCCATTGCCGAGCATTGAAGGCATACTGTCGCGGGTGGATCAGACGTACTTCATCTCCAGCGTCGATCTAAAATTCGCCTTCTGGAAGATCGAGCTGGACGAAGAGAGCAAGGCGTGCACGGCTTTCACTGTGCCTGGGCGACCACTCTATCAGTTCGTCATGATGCCTTTTGGGTTATGCAATGCAGCACAGCGTCTTTGTCGTCTGATGGACAAAGTAATCCCAACCGAGCTGAGGTCCAATGTGTTTGTCTACCTTGACGATCTGCTGATAATCGCACCGGACTTCGAGACACATATAGTGTATTTGAATAGAGTCGCAGAATGCCTGAAAGCTGCAAATTTGACGATTGGGTTAAAAAAGTCACAGTTTTGTTTCAAATCACTTATTATTATTGGCGGGGGTACTCTACGCACAGATCCAGCAAGAGTGACAGCAATAGAGCAGATTCCGATTCCTCGATCAGTGCGCGAAGTTCGTGCGTTTTTAGGAACCACGGGATGGTACAGGCGGTTCATCCGGAACTTCGCGTCTTTAGCAGTGCCACTCACAGATGCGCTGAAGTCCAGAGGTGGAAAGAAGTTCGTGTTGGGCGAGGTTGCTGTGAAGGCAGTCCAATCATTGAAGAAGGCAATGACGACTGCTCCGGTCCTCGTCCACGCTGATTTCCGGAAGAGATTTTACGTCCAGTGCGACGCATCACATGCCGGTGTGGGAGCCGTTCTCTTCCAGCTAGACGAGTCCGAGCACGAGAGACCGATAGCGTATTTCTCTGCGAAGCTAAATAAGCACCAGCTCAACTACTCGGTCACCGAGAAAGAGTGCCTGGCCGCAATCA
This sequence comes from Drosophila subquinaria, assembly GCA_037043405.1. Taxonomy (NCBI): domain Eukaryota; kingdom Metazoa; phylum Arthropoda; class Insecta; order Diptera; family Drosophilidae; genus Drosophila; species Drosophila subquinaria. The sequence goes on along the minus strand of JBAMBL010001090.1, from coordinate 26,459 downwards.
TGGCGATTCAAAAATTCCGGCCATACATTGAGCTTATGCCTTTCACGGTCATTACTGATCATGCGAGCCTGAAGTGGCTCATGTCTCTGAAGGACCTAAGTGGTAGGTTGGCCAGATGGTCACTGCAGCTCCAGGCGCTAGACTTCACGATCGAGCATCGCAAGGGTGTCGACAATGTAGTGGCAGATACGCTCTCGCGAAGTCTAGGTGCCGAAGTCGCGGATCTGCAGGGTTCCGAGTTTGATCCGAGTGAAGCTTTAGGGTTCCAAACGAACGAATTCCAATCGCAAGAGTACAAGGAATTAGTTCGGGAGGTGGAGGAGAACAAGGAACACTTACCAGATTTAAAGGTTGAGGGAGGAGCGATATTTAAACGGATCATGGTAAATAGGCTGGAAGAAGAGTTGGATGGGTCGACATGGAAGTTGTGGGTGCCTGCGTCTCTCACTCATGAGTTGGTGAGGAGAGCGCACGAGGAGCACACAGCGGCACATGGCGGTGTTGCCAAGACTTTGCATGCCTTGCGGAGGCAATATTTCTGGCCGAAGATGGCAGTCCAGGTCGCGGAGTTCGTGCGGGATTGTGGACTCTGTAAAGAGACAAAAGCGACGAACTATAGGATGCAGGTCGGGATAGGAGCTGAGGTGGTCACGGAGAGGCCGTTCCAGAAGCTCTATATAGACTTCTTGGGAAAATACCCGAGATCGAAGCGAGGTCACGCATGGATCTTTATCGTGGTGGATCATTTAACCAAGTTCACTTTCCTGAAGGCCATGCGTGACGCGACTGCGAGCTGCGTGGTGAGTTTTCTGGTGCAGGAGGTGTTCCTTAAGTTTGGTGTCCCGGAAGTGATCCACTCGGACAATGGCCGACAGTTTACGGGCAAGGTCTTCGAGGAAATGACCCAAGCTTATGGAATCCACCACCTGCGAACCGCTGTATACTCACCACAAAGCAATGCAGCAGAGCGAGTAAATCGATCGGTATTGGCGGCGATTAGGGCTTACCTGGAGACTGACCATCGGGAGTGGGACCTGTATCTACCAGAGATTGAGGTGGCGTTGCGCAATAGCGTCCACACAGCGACAGGAGTGACACCGTTCTTCGCGTTGTTTGGCCAACATTTGATGTTGAACGGCGCACAGTACGCACTCGGACGCAAACTCAAATCCCTATGTGAGCACGAATTCGCATCTTTAGGCAGGGCAGACAGGCAGAGGCTGATCCAGGAGAAGATCCAGAAACAGCTTCATGTCGCGTATGAGCGAAGCAGCCTACGCTACAATGAGCGAGTTGCACTTAGTTCCGGGCCAGGAAGTTTTCAGGCGCAACTTCAGCTTGAGCAACTTTAGCAAGGCATACAATGCAAAGTTTGCTCGAAAGTTCCTCAAGGCGAGAGTTGTGAGGTCTGTTGGCTTGAACATGTACGAGCTAGAAGATGAGCAAGGGCGTCCGGTTGGGGTGTTTCACTCCAAGGATATTCGGCAGTAACGGGCAGCGCAGTCGATGGTCTAGAGTGGGCGTGGGCCTACGTTGGGCGCGGCAGACTGAGGGCAACGCTCGATACCGACACCAGTCCCATGCCTACGAATATTTGCGCCACTTCCCTCGACAAGTCAGGCGTAAATCTTCGTACCGGTGTTGCATTTGGGTCTGGCACGCCGATAAATTTCATAAATAAAGCCAGTGTGACCGTGGTCGGCGAAGAAAAAAAGGCACAGCACAGGCGATAGGCCGATAGTTCGGCCATATTGCATGGGAGAGAGGGCGTATAAGAGTGCGTGAGAGAGAGAGAGAGTACATTTTTTTTTGTATGCGTGGGCGGCTTGCCGAGTGCACCGAAATATGGGTCAATGCCAAGGGCGATCGGCCGTTGACTCGGAGGCCCGTTGCGTGTGCAGAGGGAGAGCAAAAAGTTTGGCATAGCAACAGCCGATTTTGCTGGCAAGCGGGAGTGTGGCTTGAAACTCGAACGCAGACGGAAGCGTTGGGAGTTTGGCTGGCCGGGATTTTGTTTGGAGTGCGATAGAAACATATTTATATATATTTATAAACATTTTCTGTTCGAGCGTCAGTTTTTTTTGTGTGTTGGCTCTGTTTTGGTTAAGTGAAGTGTCAGAACTTTATGTTTAGTGTCGTGATTTGTTATTCATACAAACATAAAGACACAGAAACAACAAATACGCGCACACATACATGTAATTACGTCTAGTGCAGTGCAGCTACAACAACAACAACAATACAGCAAACAGTCACAAGTTGACAAAATAAATTATAGTACGAAAATACGAAACAACAACCACAGAGCAACCAAACAGCCAAAACGATAAATCTATATACATACGATATACATATATATATACATATATACGATAAATGTATATACGCACAATCAAAAACATAAATTAAAATCCGCGCCTACAAAAACAATTAAAGTAACAAACACACAACAACACAAGTAACTAAAAGCCCGCCAAACACACACACGAAGCAGCAGCGACGACAACAGCTGTAACAGCTAGGCAACTGCAGCGGTGACGTCAGCGACCCCTGCAGTGCATATGCCTTTTCGTCGATCTACAGTGTGTATCCCGGGGTGAGCTGTATCACTTTGATTTCCCCACTATTTTCCCTGGACCTGGCGGATTATTATTTATTAAATTATTTATAATTTTATTGTTATTAATTTTTGGTTAAAGTAAAGTCATTTATTTATTTTTTGTTTTTGTTTAATTTATTCAACTTTTGCTTTGTTTACTTATTTGTTATTTATTTACTTTTGTTTAATTTATTTATTTGTTAATTATTTATTATCATTTAATTCAATTATTTATAATTTATTAATTTATCATTTCACACACTTTTTCTTGATTTCTCAAAGTATTCAATTCATAATTTATAATTTATTTTGATTTTGTTAAATTCTTGTTTTCCTTGTATTTGTATTTATTTATTTATTTATTCTTCGATTTTGTTTGTGTTCATTTATTTATTTTTGCCACTGGTCCTGCCCTACAATTATACTTATACGCATATATATATATTTTCTTTCCTACAGGCCCCTAAATATTCCCCACAGAGCTCTGCAGGTTTATTAGGCCCCTGTAGTCGCTTAAAGAATATATTAATGAACATATAACGCACAGACATCAGAACAATAACAGTGAGCCATAAAACATATGCAAACAGATCAGAAATAATAAAATAATAATATACATATATTTACAAAATTGTTAAATAATATTAAATATGATAGGGCTTAATTATAAATAAATATTGATAAGTTGAAAACGAAAATTATGAGTGAGTAGAGGATTTATTGTGGGAGGGGGATCGCATCGTCATGGAGTAAGATAGTCGCCGGAGAACATTTTTGTTGGGTGGCGCAACTAAATTTGAATTTGAAAGTTGCCGCCACAGGTAGGGTGGGTACGCTGCGGTATAAGAGCAAAGCCGCCGATATGTGTGTCCGATATTTGTGTTGTTTTTGCGATGTTTGTGTCGTGTTTAGTTTCGTGAAATGTTGAGAGTGCGAATCGATGATTGCGATTGTGCGGCTCGGCGGGCAATTGGTTAACAACCCCCCCTGAGGTGACAAAGCTAGCCGGCGTTGCCCCACGGAACCAAGCCGAGTCGTAACACTTATGTACCCGTTCGACGACCAATTTTCACCGACCCTTTTTTAGCCGTCGCGACGGTTTTTGTTCTCACAGAATCTGGTCACACTCTGAAGAATTTCATATAAATATGCTATAGTAGGCCGACAGAAAAAGCCAACCGGGTGAACATTAGTGAAAAGCCAACTCTTTTTAAATTCTGAGTGTTCACACGACACCGAACAGTGGGGCCATTGCTCATTTTGCATTGCAAAAAGCGTAACTTTTAAGTCACATGAGATAATAGAATGATTTATGGCATATGACATATAATAGATAACTCTTCAACCTATGCAACAAGCGTTCAAGAAAGTGCCATGACCCTAAGATGCTTACCCATGGGCTATCAAAGTTTAAATTTGAGAAATTTGTGAATTTTTTTGGTGTCCGATAGCTCTCAAACTTGAGAAGCCTTGAAGATACACTAACTTAAAAATGCTTTAGTAATCATTTTTCACCAATTTGCTCCGCTTAACGTGAAATCAAAAAAACTAATGCAAACTCACACTATGTTCCTATGGCAGCTAAATGATATAGTGGTCCGATGTGAACCAAATTTGGTTTGGTTGTATAAGACTGCCCATATTCATAATATGTCAGATTAGTTGAAATCGGACAACTACAGCTTTGGTCACATAAATAGCACAGAAAAATATTAAACTTGTAAAATGCTTTTTATCATTAAAAAATAATTTTAAAAAATCAAACAACTTTGGCTCGCTATAGCTTAACTAAATAACTAATTAATTTCTGAATAAAAATTTATAAATGTTTTAAAACATAAAAGTAAAAATTAAAAAATTAAAATTGACGAAATATGTGTGGTCACAGAAATAGCACAATTTTAAAATGTTCCCAATAATTCCTGGAAAATAAGATTAAAAGTTATAATTGTTGAACAAATTTAATATTTAGTTGAATATCCATGATTTTCAATAACGGCACAAGCTTCCGACATCTCTCCTTCGGAATGTATATCATATAGATGTCATAGGAATTGGGTCGACATATGAGTATTTCCAGGATCGAGAACGCGACATTTGTACGTCTTTAAATGAAAAAAAAATAAAAAAAAAGCAAAAGTTAACTCTTAAGCCATAATAAAATAATGTAGTTTTCCATTTTAGAAATAATCTTTATATGTTACTATCCTTTTACTTATTTTACAAGCTTTATTAGTAATTTGTAACCCGACATCGCGAACGTGACAAGATTTCCACACAGTTTGTTTCAAGAATATGTTCATCAAATTTTATTCGATATATCGAAAACAGCTTGTAAAACTTGTTTTAAATTAAACTTACAATATATTTCTATGTAAAAAAATGGTTTACGTAACAATCTTACTATCTTACTTATAGGCAATTTACACGGAGACTCGTATGGAGCCGTAACGAAAATATGCCGGTATAAGGCCCGTAAGTAGGCCTTTACCATACAAAATTTGACAGTTAAGCATAGTACGCTCTAGCCGAAAATATTTTTGCAAGGCCAAAACTCCATATGAAAAAAAGGGTTGCAAACATGCTCGAAATTATTTTGTAAGGCCATTTCTAAACCTATGTACGCTGTACCTAAATATGGGCAGCTCAGAATATTTTCTGGCGTTTTACAACACTATTTGGTTAACAGATGGCAGCTATATTTTGACCTTTCAAAACATCGATTGAATCGTTGTTTTGACTAGTCGAAATCTATTAACAACAATGGCGGGAAAAAATATGCAGCAAAATAAGAGCCGAATTGATGTTTTCGAAAATGAAGAACGCATAAGGTTAATTGAAGACGTGAGAGAGAGGCCATTAATATGGGATTTGACTGATAAAAAACCTTTTGATGCGACTTTTATCAAAAGTGCATGGAAAAGTATTGCAGAGGCCATTAATCCGAAAATTATGGTATTGGTCGCTGCTACTTCACTGATCAAGTCCATTTGATCCATTTTGTCACTTTGATTATTTGAAATTGTATTTACTTGTTTGTTGTGCACAGCTGACGCAACAGTGTGACCACAGCAGCAAAGGACCAACAATCTCTCAACTTTTTAGTGATTTTTGGTATTATGCTGTCACACTGAATTCTGTAAGGCCCGACCTCAAAGCATCGAACATTTCGAGCGTCCAAAATGTTTTAAGCTAGAGCGTACTACGCTTAAAGCATAGTATCCAGTTGTTGAAAAACCAGTTTGAAAGGTATCAACTCCATATAAAAAAAAGGGTTGCAAACTAGCTCGAAATTATTTTGTAAGGCTATTTCTAAACCCTCGTATCCAGTACCTAAATTTGGGCAGCTCAGAAAATTTTTGGGTGTTTTACAACACTTTTTAATGACAGCTGGCAGCTTTTTTTTTTACCTTTCAAAACATCGATTCGTTCAGTGTTTCGACTAGTCGAAATCATTTTGAACAGAAATGGTGACCAACTAGCAGCAAAATTAGAGCCAAATTGAGATCTTGGCACAAAAAAGATCGAATTAGACTTATTGAAGAAGTGCAGCAGAGATCAATATTGTGGGATTTGACCGAGAAAAAAACATTTTGATGGGATTTTTATAATTAATCTCTTTAATTTTATAATTAGGCTATTAGTCGCTGCCACTTCTCTCATCATGTCTATTTGGTCCATTTTCTCTATTTTGTTGTGCTCAACGTTATTAATATGTTTGTTGTGCACAGCTAACGAACAGTGCATAAGACCAACAATCTCTCAACTTTTTAGGGATTTTTTGTATTATGCTGTCACACTGAATTCTGTAAGGTCCGACATCAAAACATCTAACATTTTGAGCGGCCAAAATATTTTCAACTACTGGATATTATGCTTTAGATTCAAATATAAAGGCTCTACGGTAGAGGTGGAGAACTATCGATGGCCCTATCGGCACTATCGATGGTCAAGCCCTATCGGGCCGCCATCGATGGCAGACCTGCACCATCGATATTGGGCGATAGTTTTTTATGACGCTCAAAGCGTCACAGGAAGGCGCGCATTTGGCATCTGCAGAGCTTCGGAAACATTTAAGTTTTGTTTTTAATAATTATATATTTGTATGACATGAACAAGTTCCTTACTATAGTCGAAAGAAGAACGCAACGGATCTGAACCGAGTCCGAGCGCATGTTCAGTAGGCTGGACAAAAAGATTTAGATCATCGAACTTAAGCTATTGCAATAGCTAATAGCGAAACATTGATAACGAATTTTATTTTTTTATTTTTTTAATACATAAATTAATAGCATTTTCAAATTTTATTTGGAATTTTGTTGATAACGGCGTCATTACCGGTCTATTTTTGACAAAAAGAAAAGGTGGCTGATCTGGTCACAATTGATAATTAATCGATTTGCCACCACAAAAAAATGGCAGTTCAAATCAAAATAACGAGCGCAGCAAGTTTAAAAAAATGTGTTTATAATAATTTCTAATTGATATAGAGGAAAAAGATAACACGAGGAAGCGCAAAAGATGGAAGAAATAAGCAGCACAGCAGCAGAGGCATTGGTGAAGTTGGCCGTAGCTGCAGATAGGTCTGCTACAGCCATGGACAGCATGGTCAAAATTTTTAATCACAGTCCACAAATAAAAAAGTTTAAAAACAAAAATGAATTATCAAAATTTTTTATTGAAGTTCTTGAACACAAAAATAGTTTGCCAATGCAGATCTTATGCCTTTAGTTCTGGGTTTTCGGTTTGCCCATATAACCTCGAGCAAATACAGCGATTGCAACTCGCGATTGCAACTCGGATGCAATTTCTAAAGTGGGTGTCCTTTTTGGCCATTTCTGGTAGTGCCTGCACCAACATCTTGAAAGCGGCGCGCTTCATCGTAAAAACACTCCATTGGACATGTTGGGCACGTGTTTCTCCCAGAATACGCCGTTGCTTTCCTATAAAAAGTGTGGATAATTTACTTTCTTGGCTGTAAATGCACTTTTTAGCTTACGTGCGCCCAAACCGATCTCGACGTCTCCTCTAATGCACGATTCAACGAATTAAGCATCACTTTGAATCACTCGCAAGCCGTCAATGCATGGATTATGCCTTGGTTCACTCGCATAAACATCATTGTAACTGCGGAAATTTTCGCTTTAATTTACAATTAGGGTGTTCACTTGACCCTAGCAGCGTTGCAGATCGAAAACGTTGCTACGAGAGCAGCGCTTTATGTGGAAAGTAAAAAGTTTTTTTTTACTTTTTGTGAGTTTTTTATTTTGTCAAAGCTGCAACTTTTTATCATAATTTGGACATTATTTATTTCAATGACCAAATTATGAAAATATTAAAAATTTTGTGTTTTATTTACTATTCCGATAAAAATATATTTAAATTTTATAATAAAAAAAACTTTGATATATTTTTTTACTTACATATATTTTTTTGTTTTATTTGCTTATCAGCTGGTTGTTTTTGACCGTTTTCAGTCCTTACTTATTTCAAGTCTTTATTTACTCCAATAATAACAAAAATAATTTCAAATTAGTTTTAAATCACAAACTTTTATTTATTTTTATATATATAATAATTTTGTTGTCCATATAAATTGTATATTTTTTGCAGTAAGGAATATATTCTGATTTTTCCTATTGTAACTCCAGCCTAAATAAAGCACTAATAACACTGTGATAGTTTTTTTTCTCAAAAAAAAAAAAAGACATGACCTTTTTCATGGTTACGCGTTTTCGAAATATTCAATGTTTTTCTCAAGTTTTTAAAGTTGCTCTCACATTTTAGAGTATACTCACGAGATTCCAATTAACCGATGTTGGTCAAATAGAGCACTCAAATTAAAGGCTAACTAATAATCTTTATAACTCTCTCTCATATAGCTTTGAGATCGGCTTAATAGTTCAGAAGCTAGCGACTTTTAAGAGTTCCAAAATCCGGTTGTTTTTGTGATATTTTGGGTCTCGACATGCTCAACAAATTGCCCTTGAAAAATTAGATATCGACCAAGGTGATATTATTTTTAAGATTTTTCGTTCATGTTGTCCTGCAATCGAATTTTCCTATCTGATACATATACCAAAATGAAGATCCTGTTATTCCAAGTAGCTTTAGCCAAAAAATTATGGTGAAAAAATTCTCGATTAAAAAAAATACAGGTACGCAAAAAATACATTTTTAATTAATTTTCACAATATCTTTAAATCAACAATATTTGGTTTTACACATATAATGAGTGTATCTAACATATTATATAAATATGATTAACGTATTTAAGCATAAAATTATTCTTTTTATTCATAGCTTTCGTTTATAAAATTCCAACAAAAGTCCACAAGTAATAATTCGAGCTTTTTACCACTATACCAATGCTCTAATGGAGCTGCAACCTGGTAAAATCTTTCTTCGTGCTCATCTGTCTCTGTTGGAACTTGCTTCCAAAATAGTCCTTTTGGAAATGTAGAATGAGGATTTATAAAGACATGTTATCACCCTTGTCTTCAAAAGCAGTTATTATATATTGTCAATATAAGTCTGCCAATCTTCAGATCAATGCACTCCAAAACAGTTTTTATGACTGCCATTACAGAATACTATGCTTTCTATTATCTTTCTTTTGTTATCCATAACTTTCCAAATTCATAATTTTTCATTAAATTTCTTATGTCTGTTGAGAACGTTTGAATTTAAAATTATACTCAGGACACAAAATCTAAATATAAAACATTCTTTCAACTTCGTCATACATAGTCTTGGATATATTTTTATTTAACATTTAAAAGCTTCTTCATTTCGATAAATAGTTTTAATGAAGCTTTTTACTACTCCCAACGTGATATAAAGGCGCGTCAAAAAATGTTTTCGAACGCTTTAAGTGGGACATGTATTACATAAGCAATATTTAGATTAAATTTTGACCGAAACAACCAATCTCGCAAATTATACAGATTTCCTAGGAATCGGTTATTCTAATGGTAATCAAAGAACATTTCTTGGTACAGCCCGACAGTAAACCAGTAAGCAATGCAATAAAAGTAGGCAAATATCTTTTATAGGTGCTACATGTACTGGACACTATCCAAAATAAATCTCAAAACGCTTCCTTTGAGTTAGAGCTTTTAGCGATTTTTTTAAAAGTCAATGAATGAACGCCAAGCTCTGGACTACTTATATTTGCAACAGATATGCTTCATTCAGGCAGGAATATTATTCCGCAAAAGTATTGTCGCCATACAGATTAAAATAGTCTTATATCTAGCCCTGTCGCTTTCGGTATCCATAATCTTTAATATTTAATGTTAAAAATAGAAAAAGTGGTATAATAATGCTTAATTACATAAAACACATTTATTACACATATTAGATACACTCATTATATGTGTAAAACCAAATATTGTTGATTTAAAGACATTGTGAAAAGTAATTAAAAATGTAATTTTTGCGAACCTGTTTTTTTTTTAATCGAGAATTTTTTCACCATAATTTTTTGGCTAAAGCTACTTGGAATAACAGGATCTTCATTTTGGTATATGTATCAGATAGGAAAATTCGATTGCAGGACAACATGAACGAAAAATCTTAAAAAACAAGTGGTCGAGTTTTGGTTTTGTTGACATATTGACCCAAAACATCACCAAAACTACCTTTTAGAGGCTTGGTATGTTCCAAAAACTTGTAGCGTAAACTATTTCAAGCAACTTTGTCGAAGAAATTTTGCAAAAAAACCCAACATCTTACAGGTTAGAGACCGAAGAAGAATGTCCTATTTCCCTAAAAATAGCAAACTTGCTCAAAAACTTCGCGAAAAAATTTTGTATGAAACCATCATTGTAACTCAAAAAACTAATGATGCAGTTCGATTCGTAGGACCCGAAATAGGGGGAAACCGTTGAAAAAGGTCATGTCTTTTTTTTCGACTTGCACAGTGTAATTGTTCAAAAGCATTACAAAGTAAATTTTTTTCCTCCCTATCCAAAAAAAATTGCATTATTTGAATGACGAGACGGTCTTTTGCTTAATTTCGTTATTAGGGGATCCGAAGAAATTAATTAGGAGCTCATTTGATCCGCCAGTGTATGTGTGCGTAAAGTTTAACGACAATGCTTTAGCCGAAACTTTTGAAAATCTTTATTGCTAGCCTCCAAGGCTTCTTACGACAAAATGTTGAATGCTTTTAACTATTAATCCATGCTCCTTCTAAGTGCAATTAGATTTTTCAATAGTATTTGATAAAAAAAAGTTCTCCAGTGCTGTACATCTTTTTTGAGAACCATTTTCGCTGCGCCATACTTAAAAAAAACTACGCCTGCAGACCGACATGGAGCCTAAAAAATACAATATTAAGAGCAGATGCACCTCGCTGCAACAGATCTTGGACTTTTCACAAAGATGATGAACCATATCAATATATAAAAATAGTATATCCACCGCCAAATTCCGGCGTTACTATTTATACTCTACAGAAGTTAAAGATTGGTCACATTTGAGAATTTGTAATTTGTTAAAAGTACAAAATTCAAATTAAAAAATTCGGTCCGCCAGATTACTTAAATCGACCACTGTGCAGTGGGCTGTTTTTTGTTTACATTTTGTTGAATATGCTCAATGCGTTGCACGAAAAGCGCTGCTCTCGCAGCAAGCTCGCAACGTTTTCAATCTGCAACGCTGCTAGGGTCAAGTCAACACCCTAAATGTGTATTAATAAATTTCACAGTTTGACACTTCGACTTCAAAATATCAGCTTTTTTACCGGCTTAAAAGGTTAAACGACTTTCGCCGTAAGCTAAGGCTTTTTGCTTACCGGATTCAGTGTAAATTGCCTATTAGTGTAATCGTCAGAATACAAACGGTCCATTTTGGAAATCAATTTTTAAGAAAATGGCCAAAAATATAGAAAAGTGCATTTATTCCGATATATAATCCATATGTTAATCCTATTAAATTTCTTCGAGCGTATATTGCTTAAATGAATAACTTGAATACATTTTTAGAAGAAAATTTCACAAGATGTGAGTTTTTTTTCAATTATACGTTTTTGGGCAAGGTGGACCTTTTTCTGGAAATGCCCATATGCAATTCTGATATTTCACACCGGAAAATAATAATTTTTAAATAAAAAAAGCCTTAATAATTAAACAAAAAAATCAAAAATTTTAAAAATTATTTAATTTTTTGACACATTTCGACTTTGATAGCCCATAGGTAAGCATCTGGGAGGTCAATAAAACAAAAAACTATTTATTAATAATGTTTAATATTGAATTTCATCACTAACGGCCCGTTTTTCAATGTCTAAATAAAGTGTTTTATAACAATTGAAATTAAATTTTTACGTAAATGTATAGAAATTACTGTCAAATTTTTAATTATATCTTAGATACAGTTTATACTTACATTGAAAAAACGGCCCTAAGTCTAGCAACACGTATGTTGCAACATTACGAAATTGTTTGCAACATTGTGAAATTCATGTCCTATGCAAAAGCATCATCGATCGCCAAATTGACTGTCGCGACGACAGTTTAGAATCTAGTACCCATTAAAATATTCGAATTTTGGAAAAAAGTAAATTTTCGAGCTCTTTTCCTCGATTTTTCCAAAAAAAATTTTTGATGCAAAAACATTCTTCAAACAATTTGAGGAGTGACTGCAAAAAAATATTTTCAAAAATATTTTTGCTAGTATTTTTTATAATTTTTTTAAAATTGCTAAAAAGCCACTTTTTGCGTAAAAAGGGGCTAAAATAGTCATTTTTAGGATTTTCAAAAAATTATAAAAAATACTAGCAAAAATATTTTTGAAAATATTTTTTTGCAGTCACTCCTAAAATTGTTTGAAGTATGTTTTTGCATCAAAAATTTTTTTTGGAAAAATCGAGGAAAAGAGCTTGAAAATTTACTTTTTTCCAAAATTCGAATATTTTAATGGGTACTTAATGGGTTAAGGAAAGTTATGCATCATTCAAACGGAATTTAGATGTCCTTTCCAAATATATTTTTTAAATTTGAATACTTGACTTCTAATAGCTGTTATAGTAAAAGAAAGAGTGCGGCTTTTTTTTTGTCGCTGGGTGTAATGTTGCTTGACAAATTTGACTAGCACGCATTGAATGTTGCTAAGTCTCAGTCTGTCTTGTTGCGATTCTTGAGCTGTGTAGATCGATGTGCTGTGCCGTGCTTAAATCAAAATATAAATCATAACGTAAAACTAAATAACAACTGTGTTCTTATTTCGGGCCTGGTTTTCAGCAAATAATAATGGTTATAAAAAAATGTATACCCAGTGTTTTTTTTTTTTTGTCGCATTTTCGACTTTAATTACAGTTGCACTGACAACGCTCTGAATTCCTTCATTCATATGTAGAGACTAAATAACTAAAGATCAATTACTAATGCGAAATTTGACGAAATAACATTATAATATTTGGGGATTGTATTCTCACATTCGAACAAAGACGAGACCCTCAGGAAATATCAATTCCATGGAGTGACGAGAGGTCAGAAGAGTGCTCAAAGTGCGAACAGCGGCGTTGCTGTTGCGTTGCAGGGACTGGACTTTGGGCCAAATGTTGCACTGCCACATGACGTGCAGCAGGCACTGCTTGCTGTGGCAATGCTTCTCGCTAAGGAGGAACAGCACCACGAGAATGTTGCGCAACAACTGGACGGGCAGCTCCAGACGCAGCAGATCACAAATGGCATGAAGAGCTCCACAGTCGATAAAGTATTCAAGATAGCAACGACAGAGATGCAAAGCCAAGCTGACAAGTGTCCAGCCGGCGGTGAGACGCACTTGCTCATTAGGCTCCTGTTTGCTGGCACAGAAGACAATCTTCTTCAGCAAACCCAATTCCACAAAGTGCTCCAGCTTAATGCATCTGTTGTCGATGATTCCACTTAGCAGCTGCAGCACCAGGATGCGTATCTCGTGTCGTCCGCCTAGGACTAGACCATGGATGTGCAGGAGAATGCTCTTGGGGAACTTAAAGAGCGACTCGCGACGTCGATACTCCAAGCAGACATTCGCCAACACAAAGATCGCCTCCCGCTGCACTTTCTCCACTGGACTGAGGACAAAGCGAACCACACGACTCAGAAGCCTTGACTTGATCATCGCCGGTACCATGGCCGAGTGATACTCGGAAATAAGACGAGATAGCTGCAGTGCCGGCAGAAGCAGCTCCACATCCTGCGAATGATGCAACAGAGCTGGCAACGCCTGAGCAATCTTCTTGATGGCATACAAAGATGGACCTGGCACCTTGTATTTTAGCACCTGATAGAGCAGCCAAAGCACCTGTCCCTGTTCATGTTGTCCATGGCTCAAGAGCCGCAACAGCTCAGACAACAGGCCGGATTCCACAACGGCATCTCTCATCCGCCAGCCGCAGACGAGGATGTTGCTCAGCAGCGCCAGACAGCAGCACCTGATAGTGCCTCGCAGTCGGGACATGTTCAGAATCTGACGCAGCAGCGACAACAACTCAGTGGTCAGAACGAGACGCTTCACATCCACCTTGGTGCAGTGCGTCGTCATCTCGTGCAGCACCCGCAACGCCTTAATGCACTGCCGAGGCGTGTGCTGTGGACTCGGCTCCCGCAGGAACCCGAGCAGGCCATGAATCAACCTGCCTCGCCAGGATATCTCCATATTAGAGGCCAGCCACAGCGCATAGTCCTTGGCGGACTCCAACTGATTGTCCAGACACTGAAAGGTCAGCAAATTCTCACATACGAGATTAACCTCTTGAGCACTCATCGCGTGGAACTAAACGGAAATAGTTTCAGTTTCATTGCATCCGAATTATTTTAAAACTTACCGACGTTGAAGAAGTCGAACAAGTGTAGGGAAAAAGTGTTTAAGCTTAAAGATTTCTGGATAGTTTTCCCCTTTCTATTTACAATTTATTTTTTGGGTTTCATAGATTTTGCTTGTATGTGAAAATCTCAAAACATCTAAAGATTGTTTCATTTTGACACATCCGCTTGTCAAGTCACATTCAATTTTTTGTTCAAAAGTTTCAATTATTTTAATATGCATATATAAATTGCAAATAAGAGTTATTGAAATAAAATTTAAATTATAATATTTTTTCACTACATTTATTTATTTGATCAAAATCTTAATATATTTTTGAAAAAAATTAATTACATAAATATTGACCGTTTCAAGCACTTTTCAGTCGATAACTAAAAGGTTATTTAGCAAATCTTTAAAAACCAAATTAATAATTGCACTTTAAATTATCTGTTGTGAGCTTTTGATCACAACATTTGTTAAAACAGCTGTTGGAAATACAATGTGTTAAATTTTCGCACGTATCCAAATTGTGCGTCAAAATTTTTACCACAAAATTTCTGATATCCAATTTTGTGACGAAATATATAAATTTTTTTATATATGCTTAAAAAAATGAACATATACAAAGTTAAAAAATAGGCACTCCGCACTTTGCGCAAAAAGTTCAGCTTCTTTGCACTTAAAAAGAACTTTTTGCGCAGTGCCGAATGCCTATTTTTTAACTTTGTATATGTTCATTTTTTTAAGCATATATAAAAAAATTTATATATTTCGTCACAAAATTGGATATCAGAAATTTTGTGGCATGGAAATGTTTTCGTCACTAGACTTTTACCGCGTAAAGAGGTTTTTTTGGGGGATATCAGAAATTTTTGCAATCGCCTCTGCTTTTGACAAAACCACTTTGTCAAAAGGTATTTAGTGTTTATAGAAAAATACCTCAGTACCATGACCAAGGGTCTTACCTATATAATTTAATGTCTCTTTTAGCTGTTAAGTTTAGTTATAATGTTTTATTGAATAAAAAACTATTCAATAACTTTAGTTTTTTATTTAGCACACATATTTATACCGATAACGCAGACAGATAAATACGTAAATATATTTGTTGTAAATTTTTAATTTAAAATGAAACAACTTAATAATTATGTGATAAGCAGAAAAAAAACACATTCAATTAGAATACGTTGCAGGAAAGTTCGAATATTTTAGTTCATTTGAATAAATGATAACCCGCATTCCTATTAAACAAAATCAAACCGTCTGGCAGCACTGGGTACTTTTGCAATGCACATGTATGAAGACCAATTTTCTGGTATGCAATATTAAGCAACTCAATATTTATAATTATTATATAACAATTATACTAATATAATTATGTATATATACATATAAAAACTTTGAAAAAATTAAAGAGCACATTGTTGCAAGAAAAAACTAAACTGTCTGGCAGCACTGGTTATTTTTGCATCACAAAAATATAACATATGTTTCTGGCATTGTTACTTTGCTGGGAGGTTTTCAATATGCGCACCCAAAAATTTTTAAAAACATATTCCGGCCTGTTCCGGTTTTCACTTTCGGTAAGATTTTGCGGAAGTGAATTTCTTTAACCTGCTCTAATATTATTTCGGTGAAATTCTGCGGATTAATATCACTTTGAGTTGATAAGCTTAAGTCGGATAGAGTGAAAAACGATAATTTTTAAATTCTTAGGTTAAGTGCAAAGCGAATAAATGCATTTCACTAAATGCTATAAAATGAAAAGTGAAAACCGGAACAGGCCTGATTATAAATATAAACTGCTCAAAATCAGTTTAAGCAAATAGAATACAGTCTGCTAATAAAAAACAATTTTTAGAAAAATTGCTCACGTTGGGAGTTGAACCCGCGTCTTCCGAACATATCAAACTTGACGGAAGCTTACCACCTTAGACAGATCTGACTACAGCGATTCTTTATTTTGCAGCTTAGATTTCTGCCAACACCATTATAAAATTGAAAAATAAATCTAAATCTCTAACAAATTAAATGCATTTAAAAATTAAAAAAAAAAAAAAATTTTGTCCGTGCCAGGATTCGAAACCGGAACCCGAACTGAGAATTCATGCAAAAATCGGACGCTCTACACTTTGCGCCACTGGCGATCTACAAGAACGTTTTCCTAATTATAGATTTCATTGTTACTCGACTGTTAGTCAAATGTAATTGCTGCTGCTGACCTATTTCAATTCAAAGCAAAACGTATATATTCAGTTAATAGGATATATCTTCCAAGCCAACCAACAAAAATGTATGCATGATGATAATCTACTAACAAATTAACTGCATTTAAAAATAAAAAAAAAAAAGTTTTGTCCGTGCCAGGATTTGAACCCGGAACCCGAACTGAGAATTCATCCAAAAATCGGACGCTCTACACTTTGCGCCACTGGCGATCTTTAAGAACAACTTTCTAATTATAGATTTCATTGTTACTCGACTGTTAGTCAAATGTAATTGCTGCTGCTGTCCTATCCCAATTTAATATAAAACGTATACATTCAGTTAATAGGATATATTTTCCAAACCAATCAACAAAAATTTATGCATGATATATCAAAAAACGCGAAATAGTACAAACTATAACATATTGAAAATTAAAAAAAATCGGCTCTAACGTTTTCTCAAAAACAGCCAAAAAAACCTTATTTCACCTGTAGCTGTTTATCCATTTGCCTAAAAAAAAAACTTCGAAGGCATGCCTAAGAGCCCTTTTATACCTTTTCAACGATATATAGATCACATCTGTGGCTTCTATCGTTTGGATGCTATGGGGGTTTTAAGTTTGGCGGTTTTTAGCGATTTCCCGCTAAACTAGCGATTTTTCGAAAAAGTCGTAGAACAAACGTTTCTAGATTTTTTAACAGGAACAAGTCCTCATTCAAACATTTAAGCTAAATCAACGATTTGATCCAAACAAACAAACAAACAAACAAACAAACAAACAAACAGACTGACTTTTCATCTCATTTTCGGAAGGCCCCTAAAAATTTCAAAATTAATTATCTTTCGAACCAGTTGTCCGATTTCGATGATCGAGGTGTCATTCGACGCGTATTTTTAATGAAAATTGTAAAAAATTCAAAGAAAATTCAAAAAGGCTCCAACGACCCCATTAGCTCCAATAATTTAAATTTTTCCCCTCCCACTTACACCTGTTTATCTCACGAACCAGGTGAGTTTCCAAAAGTCTTAGTATGCACATTTGTAAGTTAGGTTAATACCTTTCGATCGGTATATAATTCGACCTGATCGGACAGTCATAGCAAATTTTCCATTCTTCCTGTGTATATATGCTAGTCGCCTTCGCACCCTTTGTGCTGCTTTCGTCACTAGCGCGGACTGCCGTCCGCAGTGATAAAACACATTTTTAATATTTTTTTTTTTTATTTTTTCCTTTATTTTAGAAATATGTATTAACATAACAATAAATAAACTAACAGCTTTGTTATCTTCTCAAATGTGACCAATCCTTATTTTCTGTAGAGTATAAATAGTAACGCCGGAATTTGGCGGTGGAGATACTATTTTTATATTTTAGTGTGGTTCATCTTCTTTGTGAAATGTCCAAGCTTTCAAACTAAAAAAATCACAAAAAACGCCCATTTTCGAACTTTTTAAAATCGCTAGCACCTGAACTGCTGAACCGATCTAAGTACTGTATGGGAAAAAGTTGAAGGAAATTGACCTTTAGTTTAATTGCTGTCTTGGCCAAATCAGATTAGTATAAATGGAAATATAATCAAAAGTGTTGAAGTAACATCAAAAATTCGAAAAAAATTTAATATTTTAAAAGCGGTTCCATAAAAAAATTTTAAATCATATTTTCGTATTAAGAGGACCAAAATCCATAAGAAAAAAATACTTTTACTCACTTTGCAAAAAAAAGTTTTAATTTTATAAGCTAGTGTAATTAATGCTTGATTAAGGCTGGAGTTACAATTAGAAAAATCAGAATATGTACCTTCCTGCAGAAAATATACATTTTATATGGACAACAAAATTATTATATATAATATATAAAAAGAAATAAAAGTTTTTGATTTAAACTAATCTGAAATTATTTTTGTTATTATTGGAATAAATAAAGACTTAAAATAAGTAAGGATTGAAAACGGTCCAAAACACCCAGCTTATAAGCCAAAAAAAAATATATGTAAATATAAAAAGATATTAAAATTTTTTATTATTAAATTTAAAAATATTTTTATCGAATAAAAAAATAAAACACAAAATTTTAAATTTGTTCATATTATGGTTATTAAAATAAATAATGTCCAAATTATGATAAAAAGTTTCAGCTTTGACAAAATAAAAAACTCACATAAGGTAAAAAAAAAATGTATATTTTGTTTTACATTGTACTTAAAAAAACATGGATTTACCCTAAGAGGTATTAATAAAACGCCGCTAGATTAGCCTTTTCGTGGGCAGCTAATTTTAATATATTTGAATCTTAAGGGGAGGTTCTTTTGGATTTGGCCGAAAATCAAGCAAAATTTGAGAATGGTTTGTGGGAAAATGAAAAGACATACGAACTTCTGCTTTCGAACTTTGATTCGTTGTTTATTGAAGCCTAGTACCGACGTCAGAAAAAAGGCCTAGCGTAAGGTCAAACTCCATATAAAAAAAACGCTGGCGTAAGGTGAATAAGAAGAAGACGACATTTATCTCCGCTTGTCGGTCCGCACGTCAACTAAACTGAAACTAAAAACGGAGTTGCCAGATAAGGAACGGGCGTTATCCAGCACTGTTTGAAACAGCTGTCAAGCCCAGCGAAACATCGATTTGTTTAGAGTTTCGGTATCTATCTATCTCACTCTCTCACAATAAGTCAAAAGAAATGGCGGTGAAATTAACAAAAAACAGCAGATTGGATCTTTTCGAGACAGCAGACAAAATTCTGCTGATTAATGAGGTGGAGAAGAGGCCGATATTTGTATTTGTTCATTAATTTAGAGGGAGAATCCACGTGAAAAGTTCAAAAGCGATAGGTGCACCAAATACCCGCTGTGCTTGTGTGCCATCGCATATTTCTCCTCTATTAATATTAATATACATTTTTCATTGCCTATTCTCTCCTCTTTTTTGCAAATCAGTTCTGCATGTTCATATTTAAAATAAACCGCTGCTGACGCATAGAGTTACCATTCCATTTTATGTTATTTTTCCGTGCTGCATTGGCAATTCTGGCTTTACGCTCGTCGACAGCTAAATATTGTGCATTTTCCGCCGCTAAAAATTTATCTCACGTCGGTACTAGGCTTGACGATTAAAAAAATAAATGTAATATTTGAGAAATTCAAAATGGCGGCTTGAAAACGGCGGATCACGTCGACCTCGAAACTCAAAAGATCGATCTGTTTCTTCAAGTGTTGGGCCTCTGATAGTAAACTGAAGTGAGAAATGTATATAATTTATTAAAGTTGATAAAAATTCCTATGGCTTATACCTAACTTCAATTAATTTAGGTGAAAAAAAAACCAATTTCAAACCAAAACCAAAATTGAAATTTTTACACCTTTTTTTTACTTCAATCTCGTTTAAAAATTATAAATAAAAAATTTTTTATGCCAATTTTAGATATAAGCCATACAAAAAAGTATATACTTTAAAACATTTTTTGAATGAAGGAAATCGGATCAATAAAACAAGACCTGTACTTGAAATTAGATTAGAAAACATGGTTTCGAGAAAAACGCGTTTAAAGTTTTTGGAAAGTGACAGCGGGTACGCAGCGCGCGTAGGTACATAGGACATATGTAGGTACGTTTGACACGCCCTAGCTCAAGAAATACGCGTCGTATTGAAATATCCCTTAACACATATATTCTATACATATATAACTTTCATTCTATGTAAAAAAAAAAAATCGATTTTTTCAAAAAAATCCAAAAGAACCTCGTTTGACACGCCCTAGCTCAAGAAATACGCGTCGTATTGAAATATCCCTTAACACATATATTCTATACATATATAACTTTCATTCTATGTAAAAAAAAAAATCGATTTTTTCAAAAAAAATCCAAAAGAACCTCCCCTTAAGATATGTATCTATGGTCAAAACAAATATGAACCTGGGGAACGCTGGAGAACACAACTAAAAGCTTAAGAGAAGTTAAAAATAGGAAACGAAAAACACTCACAAAAGACCTTTAGTTTTTTTTTAGATTTTTTGGACGACACACAACGATTTACAATTAGTTGTTTAGTTTAAATTAAACTTTATACCTGTACTAACGATATCCATTTTACTTCCAGGTTATTGACGTTTATTTTAAATACGTTTTTTAAATTAAAGGATTGGACTTACTCTCTGCAAAATCACAACGCACTGAATTGCCAAACACGTGGCTTAACTGTAAGGAATTTTTTAGCATAGCGCGAATGGTCACAATGAAAAAATACGTTGGATTCAAATAGCCAATTTATTTATGAGATGAACGACTATATTCAAATGGTACAATTTCGATTTTGGTTTTTGAATTTTTGTCGTATGGGAGCGACCACAGTGCACTGTGCATTGGAGCCAAATCTCTGGCTGAAAAACACGAAGCTTGCACAAAATTTGACAGGAATAAGTTGGCCGATGCTTGTTGGGAGGAACAGTGTTGCCCTTCCAGTTAAATGGCAGAAAATTCAAAAAGCCGTGGAATCTAAAGTTATTCAAGAAACAAAGCCAATAGACTCTTGACAATGTTGAGGGTCTTAAAACTAAGAAGGTCAGAAATTATAAAAGTCTTTGAGATCTACTAATTAATTATTTTTAATCCATTTATTATATTCCTCGGATAGTATATTCAATGTCTAGTTAAGGAATGTGATAACTAAGTATTTGACAAAAAATGTGTGATATAAAAATATTTCTCACATCAAGTTTATCTGGACTAAGCAGAATTGGGCCATTATTCAGTTTTTTTTTATATTTCAAGTTCCTAATTAAATATATTAATAATAAACCAATATATTATGTGTTTAAATGGAGAATAATATTTTAGAAGAACTTCGTACGACATAACACTTGGTACCTTATACTCTTCTCTGAAAATCAAGTTATAATTTAAATGAAATCGAGAGTACCATCATTTGCTGTAGTCATAGAAATTTAATTCCGTGTAAGTTTATGGTGAATTGCTACATGTTCCAGTTGATGACCTTAACTGACCTTCATTTAGAGAGTCGTGCACTTGAACCACTAGTTTGAAAGTTTTATTTCATATAATATTATAATAATATTCTTTATACCCATACACAGAGTGTACATAAAGTTGAGCTGCTCGTCTCGTCTTTGGACTCCATTTACTTGTGCTCAAGCCTCCTGCCACCATTTTGAGTTGGCTTAATTGCCCTAACTACTTGCTATGTCATTTTATCTGTCGTCCTTGGCCGCTGCGACGCACAGTGTAAGATTTTGGCAAGGCTAGGGGGACTTAATTAAAAAAAATATATATTTTTAAGGTCAATGAGCTTTTAGAAGTCAATTAAGAAATGTTCAAATGTTACGAAAACAAGCACAAAACAAAACAAAAAATTTTTGTTCAGAAAAACATACATCGTGTCGAGAAAATCATTCTGAATCAGGATCTGATTCATACTTTGCCCAAAGGACTTCAATTTAGCAATGACTGCAATAACATGCGCAGAATATTTCGAGGTTTGCTCAAGCAACTTAAGAACCGTTAACCTTAACTCACTTCTAGAGCGCGCAGCGATGATTTTTGGCAATGGTATTGGATTGAGATAAATCCAGAATTATGACCTTAAATGCAAATTAGTTTCGGGGCACAATAAAAGACATTGATTATAAGATTGATGTGCCGCTTTCAACCTCAAACCGTCCAATTTTTATCTCATGTTCAATCTAATGAATAAAGTTGTGATTAAAATTCAGATTCTGATAAAATTTGCAGAAAGTTATATCGTCTTATCTATTTATCAACTTTGAGTTGATTATTTTTAATTTAAAAAAATATTTAAAATATGAAAATCGCTTTCTCCTTTCCATTAATAAATTATTTTTAAAACAAAACAATTTTTCCATTTTTCGGCCAATATTTTTGGAGCTACAACAAAATCAATCAGTTTGGAAAAAAAAAAAATTTTTTTTATCATTATTTATTTAAAAAAAATATTTTTTTATCTGGCTAAAATTATAGAAAAAAAAAATACTAGCCTGATTCTTTTTTGATAAAAAAATTTGTTTTTTTTATTGCGTTTTTTGTGTTAAAAAAATAAAAATTCCTAGCCTTATCGTATTTTACGCCCTTCAAAGTGCCACGCCCACTTTAACTTTTAGACCAAACATTTCTTTGGGGAAAGTCGAACATTCACTCTAAATTTCAAGTCGATAGCTTTAAAATTACGACTGCTACTGAATTAAGTCCCCCTAGATTGGCAAAATCTTACACTGTGCGTCATCCAGTTTAAGAGGGAAGGCGGTGCGTTAAGGAGCTCAGCTGAGGCTCAATGTAGCCACTTCACTTCGATTTTTGCTGTCAGGCAACATCGAGTTCCCAACGATGTGCCTTCAATGTCTAAGGATATACATATATCCTAAAGAGCTTTAAATGCCAATCAAGCTGCTGTGATTGTAAAGGTTTCAGGGTGTGTGTGTGTGTGTTTGTGTGTAGCTGAAACGAGGTCGACAACAAGTCCAGTTGATAATTAATAAATTTCTGGCGTTTTCTTAAGACCTACACGCCTCCCCAATCTGCAAACAAACAGACAAATTTATTTATGTGTGGTGTGTGTTGAAAATACCTTGAAGGTATATTTGAAGAGGTATATACAACTTATTTGTAGACAAACAATCAATTTTATTTATGTAAGAAATATCCTATAAATGTGTATTATATTACTATGGAATGGTCAATATAAACTAACATCAGTAGAAAATACATTTATTTCGAAATCCTAAATATAAATAGACACATTTATTTATGTGTAGTATGTGCTAAAGATACCCAAGATCTGTTGAATTGGTTAATTTTTTCTGAAAAAAATTTACACTGGAACGATTCAATATACAAATTGTTATAATTCGGTGTAAATGGAATGCATGAAAGTTTCCCTTCAACTTTACGTATGTATATAACCTGATAATTAAGACTAATTATATATTAATAAATTGCTGCAATTTTCTTAAAATCGAATTTAATTTTTTGTGAATAAGTCAAGAGGTATAAGATATATTTCTGGCGCTCTTTGAGAACCAACATGCCCCGCGATCCTGTAGACCAGCGGTGGGCCCGCATGGGCTCCGGAAGCTAGCGGCTGCTCCCAACTTTATTTCTGACTATTCGGCGCCGTTTTAAAATTATTTTCAAAAAATTTAAAAACAATTTTTTTTTCAAAAATTATTTTTTGTTTTTTTGTTGATTATCAACTGCATATTTCGACCTAATTCCTATGACATCTATATGATATAGTTGTCCGATTTAACCAATCTGACATATTATGAACCTGGGGTAGTCTTCTACATTCTGACCAAGTTTGGTTCAAATCGGACCACAATATCATATAGCTGTCATAGGAGCAATCGATCGAACTATGCAATTATGCCGCGTTTTTTTTTTGTGAGGTTGATTTAGTTTTTTTAGATTTAACCTTCTAGGCGGGTCCGGGCGGATACAAAACCATATATATTTATAAAGAGAAATCAATTCTGAGCGTTTTTAGCTATCGGAACTTAATGCATTTTAATTCATGAGACTTTTCGTCTACCAAAGTTCAAAAATAGTCAAAATCTAGTCTTTATTTAAATGGGTCAACCTTAAAAGGTTGTACTATTTACAATTTTTACTTGATCTAATGAAGTCACACAAAAGACTCGCGAGAAAAATAACAACATCAACAACAAAGCACAAAAGACTCGGGAGACAAAGTGGGTGGGCTCAAATGGGGTTGTTGTTGTTGTATGATGTTGTAGTTTTCGTCGTAGTGCTCCCCAATTCAGCATTTCGTGCCCACCGCTGCTGTAGACAACAAACAAATAAAAACAAACCAACCGTTAATGTGCTATAATTGTTGAACAGTTTGATGAGAATTTAGTCTAATTCAGTTTGATATGCCATGTATATTACAGGTGTCCCTTATTGGTCTAAGTCAAATATTTATCCTTTTCCATTCAGGTCAAAGCGCTCAGAAATAGATTTTTCACCCAATTGGATCGGTATCAAAGATTAGATGGGACAAATAAAAAAATTTTTTTTTTTTTTTAGTTTTTTATTTTTTTATTTTGTTTATTAGGTCCTAAAGAACTCAAAACCAAGTTTTCACCTTAATCGGAGTACGATAACCCATTCAAATTTGCATCAAAACATGAAAAATCATCGAAAAATGTATAATCAGTGTTAAAATACTGTTTTTTCATGTTTCGATGCAAATTTGAATGGGTTATCGTACTCCGATTAAGGTGAAAACTTGGTTTTGAGTTCTTTAGGACCTAATAAACAAAATAAAAAAAAAAAAATTTAAAAAAAAAAAAAAATTTTGTTTGTCCCATATAATCTTTAAATTTTCCGATCCAAGTCGGCACGGGTTATCATACTCCGATTGAGGTAAAAATTTATTTCTGAGTGCTTTAGGACCTAATGAACAGAACTAGCCCGTATGCGTTTTAAAATATTGACTTTGACCAAAGAAGGGACACCCTAATATATATATGTACATGCTTAATAAGTAGGTTGGTATAATAAATGAATTTGTAGCATCTTAAGACAAAAACTTAAATTACCTTATATTTAGTATTTAGAGATAAACTTTATTTATAAGAAACTTTACGGAACTTGAAAAAGGATATCATATAGTCGGGCAGTTGAAGCTATGAAAATTGATTTGATATCTTCATGGATTGTGATGTTGTATGTGTGGTTGTGTATCTTTTCAGCACTCGCACCCATATTTTAGCGCTTGTCATTTGTCTCACGTTTCTTAATTAGCTTCAGGATAATGGGCCTAAGCACGTGTCGAGGTAAACAAACGGGAGTGCGTCGCAAGTTTTTCCCATTAATTGTTTCGCATAATTGCAAAGTAATTGGAAAATTTCATTACAATCTTTTAACGAGAAGGAAGTAGAAAAAAGAGAGATCGTTACAATCTGAGACAAACTTTAAGATAACCGTGTAATGTCGTCGAAGAGTTTTGAAGGGAGAAAATTCGAGGCAGGATTATAAATCAATTTGGTAATGCTACCAGAATGACGGTGTAACGACAAGCCATGCAAAAAGTTGGCCCACAGAAAACGTCTTTAGGCTGCTTTTAATGCGTCCCCATCCCGTCTCCCTATACTTACCTAAGTATACCTCCCTATGTACAATAAGATAATGTATGTATTCAAGTGCATGTTTGTATTTTGTGTGTTTGTATATACTCATATAAATATTCGAAGGCCTCGGCGATTTGTTTTGTTTGCCATTAGGTTTTCAGCTATTGAATTTCATTGGGCTGCTCCTTTTGTCGTAATAAATTTAATATAGGTCATTTGTATGACATTTGTGGGGGTATCCTCTTCCCTGAATTCTCCTACCCTCTATATTCCATGTACCATCTTCTTTCCCTCTGCCTTCCCATCTCCTTTGCATTCACTTGTTGCTTCCTCGTCGTCTATCGAAGTATGTGTGAGTTTGCGATTTTGGGATGATAAGTTCTCGGGTGCTTTTAACAAACAGATAAAATCTAATATGGCATTAAAACAAATTCAATACAACTATTTTATATATGATTTTAACTTCTTTTTGTGCAACTGCAATTTGAAATTCCCAATATAGATCATCAAAATATTTTTTACATTTATTAATATTGGTATAGACATAAATGTATTAATACATTATCATTTAAAAACAATTGACAAAAGATGAAAATTGTATTTAAATATCATGTACAATAAATATACAAATTTTGAAGTAATTTAATAATTTAACACATATTTGATTTTATTGCATAGTTGCTATTATTCTCAGCTAGAAGGGAAAACAACAATCTTAAGCTTCAAGTTTGTTTTTAAGATTCAAAAATACAA
>JBAMBL010001089.1:0-26690 GCA_037043405.1 Drosophila subquinaria | reverse complement strand
TATGTACTTATTTCCCTGGGTATACTTTATGGGGTCTGCCACGCCTCCTTCTGCCTGTTACGCACATTTTTTTTTGTGACAAAGTTAATAGACCACTGTACTTTTTTAAAGTACGTGGTCTAAATATTGTTTTAATTTAAATTAGTCAAAAGCCTAAACATTTTCATATCCACTTAAATTGTACGAAACAGACGGCTTTTATCACTTAACATTTTTGCAAATTAAATTGCAGTAGTAGTAATTCAATTATGCAATGCTTTTTGCAATCAAATGCAACTGCTAAAAGTTTTTAATGATATTTTCGTGCCAATTAGTCTCAATGATATTCACATGATACTCACTTCTCTGCTTTGACTTGATTATAGGAAACACTGTACTATGAAAATATCAAATCATAATCAGAGTATAAAGAAATTAAATTGCAAAATACGTTTCAGGCAGAGCCCTAATTGTAGGGTATTTTAGTATCGGTGTACACTCTTCCTGATAACATGAACATATATACGGTATGTACTTAAAAATGGCTAATAAGGATAGCATCAACTTGTCCGTGTGTGTGTGTGTGTGTGTGTATGGAGACGGAGGAGAAAGAGTTCAGGATTTTCTCTCTTCTGGCAGCCGTGACATTTCAGATTGCGCATTCGCCACGTTGTCTGGCGCAAACATTTCAATTAGTTGGCCTAACAAAATTTTAATAGTTGTCAACTGCATTGACTTGATAAATGCCAAAGTGCCACAAACTCTACCCTTAGTCCTCTTTCCTCCCTGCTCTTCTCTGAGCTTCTGCTCTCTGAGTTCAGCCTTCAGATTTCAGTTGCTTGTGCCTGGAGAGGCTGTGCCTGACACCGAAACATTTAAAACACGATTTTCACATTTACCTTTCAATTTGCCATTGTTTTTCTCTTATTGCCACTGCTGATGTTGCTATTGTCGTGTGTTGTTTTTTTGTTTTTCTTGTGCTCGTCTGGACGAGGTGACATATTGACAAAAGTGTCTAGCTGCAAAAATTAAATTACGCTCACCGGAGCCTCAGATTCGATTAAGTTAAATCGAATTTTTGGTTTGGCTTTGCCAATAAAAACACAAACTGAGTCATTGTGCCACAAAGTCTAAACCAGATCTACCCTTTCCAGCAGCTTATTCTTCCTTTTTTTTTGCTTTAACGGGTGTTGAGATTTAGACTGCGCATCTTGAAGTTGCCTTTTTGGGCTTACAGCATTTCTGTTGTTCCTCTTCTTTAATTAAGAGAGCTTCAAGTTTGACCAGGAAAGTTTCTTCTAATTTTATGCATATGTAAAGAATAATATTTTCAATTAGAAACGAAATTTAAATTTAATATTATTTTACTTGATAAAAAATATAAATTTATTTATTAATTTATTCACATTTTTTTCACGTGTACACATGTTTATTTTGACTCTCTTTTTTGGCCCCAGTTTGTTTTTTATTTTTTTATTTTTTTTTTTTTTTCATTTTTAGTCAATTCACTATATCTCTCTTTTTCTCATATTATTCTACTATGTACACACAGATCCGCTTTACTGTTTCTGAGATTTAATTCAACTATATATGTATTATGTTGGGTATCTGATAGTTCAGAAATAAATTTTCTGCAAGAGTATATCATCTTCGGTATTTCTGTTTCTCTCTCTCTCTTTTCATTTTAACATCTCACCCTTATTGTTTTCATCTCTGCTTGTTTTTTTTTTTTTTTTTTGAGCTGCATAAATAAGATTTATATCAGCAATAAAATATTTCATGCCCGAGCAAATTCTAGCTGTGAACACACCTCCTGTCAAACGAGCCAGAGTCAAAAAGCTTTCAAGCAGAAATCAGGCACTTTGCGAATACCCCTTGCCAGTTCGAGCCAGATGAGTTGAGTTGAGTTGAGTTGCCCTATAAAGTTATTTATTTACAGCAATAAAAAAATAAGGGAATACAAGGACTGCAGCTGTTATGATGTGCTGGCATTGACATTGTCTTTTGCCAGTGCTATAAATTAACTTTAGCTAACTCGAATGATAAATTTGTTTATTTATTTTCTATCTGTCACATTTTTAGACTCATTTTTTTTAAGGAAAATTTAGATTTTTTTTTGTCAAGTTTGCATGTAATTTTTGGCTTACAAGCTCCATCTAAAGAATTGTTTAATTCATTAAAGTGTTTAGGCAATAATTAATCCCCACTGTAAGCTTGTTGTTTAACGGATTAGTAGTCCATTTATGGCTGAAAGCCTGTAAAATGTAAGACAATAGCCCCAGCCAACAGGTGTAATAAGTAATTGAGCCGAGTTAAAGCTGTGCTATCATTGTCATCAAGCGCATAAACTTGCTCCATTGTTCAAACAGTTTAATGCCTCAGATAACAGGGCGCGTGATGCGACCGTTACGCACAGGTACATAGATACAAAGATACATTCCCGTAGATACACATGCACCAACAGTTAAGTGGCATCCGGCCAGTTTCAGCCCTGAAGCAGACAGAGGATTGTGGTGTTTGAAATTGTGTGAGTAGCAACTATACATAGTTACAGGATGCACACTCACACACTCATACTCACACACACGTACGCTCTCTAAACTGTTGGCTCTAATGCAATTTCTGTCGTTTTTAATGGTTTTATAAGTTGCAGCAAAGTCGTCTGACTATCGTTGGGATACGCTGGAAGTACAAGTATTCATACTCGTACTAACTCATACTCGTCCAGCTTAAGTCTCTGTGGCAGCAGTTGATTATTTGGTGGACTTTGCTGCTTCAGCATTTGTCCAGGTATGAATTTGTTTGCTCTCATAATGATGGGTTTTTGGGTCGTTCTGCCTCGTCCTGTGCCAGACTCCTTCTTCTCTGATGGCTTTTACCGCTCTCTGGACTTGACTTGATGTGGCTTTCACAGTCATTGGCCTCCGGTGGTAGTTGTGGCAATTACTGCATCGTTTGTGCCACAACCAAATGTGTTTAGTTTTGATTAGTTAAGTAATTGCTGACTTTGAATGCACATGAGTTGTTCTTCGCATTGAGAGCAGTTTGAAAACAACAATTCATAAGTCAAATTAATGATCATAGGATTACTACTCAATTAATTTACTCAGCTTATATGAGAACTGGGATGCAATTTGAGTATCAAAAGTAGGCTTCCGTCTTTAATATACAGAAATTATTTGCTTTTCTGAGAACGTATTTTCCGCTCATTTAATTTAAATTTATTGACTTCAAGTTAGTTTGTTATCTACAATGTATTTAGTAGCAAACTTTAATTTATTGAATAGATTTGAAAGTAAATATGAAAATATTGCCTCACAAGGTATGAATTAATTTTCTAAAATTGTTTGAATTTACTCAATACACATTTTTATTAAATAACTTGTT
Organism: Drosophila subquinaria; assembly: GCA_037043405.1. Lineage (NCBI taxonomy): Eukaryota > Metazoa > Arthropoda > Insecta > Diptera > Drosophilidae > Drosophila > Drosophila subquinaria. The sequence continues at coordinate 23,324 of JBAMBL010001089.1, read as the reverse complement.
CTTAGTTTTGCAATACATTATATTTAAATTTTTTCTCAGTGTACTTGATGCATACAAACATACAAAAAGCAGAGATTCTGTAGAGCATTCTGCGCACTCTCACCACAAATCAAAGAGAGAGCGTCGAGAATAATTTAATGCGGTAGCTCTAACATGGGAATCTGTTGCCCAGAAAGCTCTGCAGTTCTTAAAAGTGCGAGAGTAGGACGCAGTGCCGGGGCAGGCATGGAGCAGGCTTGAAGCATTTGAAGGGAACCTACATCAACAGAAAAGCGGTTGAAATTGAATTCGACGGCTTTAAACAATTTCAAGTTATTAAACCAAACGCGAAAAGTTTAATTGGAACTGTTACTCGGCACTGTTTTGCGTCACTGGGGAGCGTAGACAGCAAATAGAAGTAGTACAGAGTACCACACCTCCACCCACATTCCCCTATTGCTCCTTTAAAGAGGACCATGATTCTGGTGCAGGCTGGCGCTAAATGTGCGCAATTGTAGGCAATTGAGCAATTTTGTATGCTCAGCCCAGAGCGTCAGGCGTCGCATTAGCATAAACACATTTATTTAATATTTAAATTAGTTTCATGGCATTTCAGCCATGCATTTATGTGTACAACAAAAAAAATGAGAAGAAAGCTCTGACTGAGCCTGCCACTGTCTGCAGTTATTCATCCTGGACCGCACAGGCCACATTTTCACTGATAATCCCCATTGACGCCTAAGTAATTGTCCTTGACGTGAAGCAAATGCAACCATTGTGACACAGCCAACTTGGATCTTCTGAATGCCAATTTGCTGGACTTAGTGACAAAAGCAATGCGAAGTTGGATTACACTTAAGCTAACCTCTAATTCAGACATCAAATTCCTATTGACATTCAAGTTGACGGTGTTTCATTATAATTGCCATATTGCAGTATTTTTTTTACAATATTTTATATAATTTATAATTTAAATGGCATATTAATGAAACCTTTCAACCATTATCACTTATTTGATATTTTTAAAAGTCATTTTAGTCAGTCATAGATAAGTTTCCTTTGAGAATCGTGATAATTTACCTAAGTATCTAGCACTATTTTCAACTATTCTATAAATATAAATTAATTTAACAATGAGGTCAACATTAATAAAAAAAAAAACAAATCGTTCATTCAGCAAATTATAAAAAGTTGCAACTAAAAAAGAACCCGTGTCACTTAGAATTGTTCTAAATTTAAAGTTGCCCTATCAATGCAACGAGGTCAAATTAAAATCTAAAATTAAAAATAAATTCTTTGTGGCTGTGAGTAGTTATTTAATGAGACATTCATTGAGTTGCCTTAAATTTTATTGTTATTTTCAAATTCCAATTTCTTGCCATGTTTTAAGCTTCTATTTTATCATTATTAAATCAGTTCTCTATAAATAATTGAATCTTAAATCCTAATAGAAATATTTTAAAAATATAAATAAAACATATATGGATTAGGAAGTAGGGAAAGTTGCTGATCACATATAATGCCTAAATGACTCTGATTATTTCTTAGTTAAAAATTATTATAGTTTGCGGCTGTTAAATTTCTGTGACCCAAAACATATACTTAGTTGGGAGGTTTGAGGGGTTTTTTTTTACCGCTTTTACCATTTTCCTGTACGTGCTTACTATTATAAATGACAGTTTGCTGTTGCATGAGTAAATGGGGAAGGGTAGGGAGAAAAAAAAGGCCATGGAAAATTGCTGAAATTTTCGGGCATTAGCAAACGAGCTGCAAATATTACGTATACGCACGAGGATGCGAGTGAACTGGTGCGGCAGGTGCAAATGTATAAACACTTAACAGACGACTGCCCGTTTGCTGCCGTTGCCTGCTGACCCTGTCCCAGTTGTAACGGGAAGCTCAACTCAACAACTCGTGCGACAGTTTCTTTCTCAGTTATTTCTTTGGCTCCTTAGTTGTTTTTCTTGCAGTCGTCTGCTTACTCAAATACCTCGAGGCACTGAGCATATTTCCATATTAAGTATTTTTATAGCTAATGGTGCTTTTTACTTAACGTCAACACACACACACACACACACACAAAGATGCCACGCCTATATAGGTACGCAAATATAATATATATGTACATATGTGTATGTGTGTGCATACATAAAATGCAAAAATGTAATATTTTTATGTTGTTTTTATAACAATTTTATTCTCTGCTGAAATTGTTGTTGCTGCTGCCGCTGGTGTTTTTCCTCATTTCACAGTGTTGACGATTTCCAGTCAGCCAGGCACTGGCTTCCTGTGCCTCCTGTGCCACCTGTTATCTATTGATTTTCGAGACTCTGAATTGCCTGGATGCCTGACAAAAAGTCGAATCAAACTTAATAATATGGCGACGATTCAATACACTTTCCTTATCAAATTATCTCAACCGTTCGATATAATTATGTCATACAATTTAAACTTTTTCAAGTAGCTCGCTTTATATGTTTTACATATTTTATAAGAAGTCTGGTATAACCTGTTGAAGGGCATCGCAAAACTTCTGTTGCGTCAAGTATCGATATCCATGGGACATGTGGGAATCGTAGATATTCACAATTAGGATACATATACGCCAACTGCTCCATTCAGGAGCTCTTTATTTTTGGCGTAGTTGACAGTTGAACAAATTTTTAGCTGCTGGCATTGCCATCCCAGTTTACACACTCTGTTGGGCAACTTGTATCGTACGTACGTACAACGCTGCGTATACTCGACGATTGTCTATGCAGTGGGTTAAAATGGAGAACAACAGGGACTGGGATAGATAGATACTGAAAGAGGAACTGTGGGACAGAAATGGTTATTGTTATGTTGTTGTTTAGCTTCTGCTTCCACACAGGATGCACAGGATGTTCGTGCAGCTGCTTTTGAGTGCCAACCAATTTGGCCTGTGTGACATTAGGCAAAGTTTTGTTCGGGTATCCTTTAGGTTTTTTTGTTGTTGTTTTTGTTTTCGCTTTCTTCGACCTTTGTGCTTTAGTTAAAGTGCTCTCAGATTGATTCTAAAATGAGCAAGTTTGTATCACAGTTTAAAGTTAATTTGCTTGTTTCTGCTATTTGATATGCCCGCAGTCTTTCATTGGTAGTTAATTGCACTATTGTGAGCACTTCGTCCCTATCGCATTTACTTATTCCTTCCCACCGTGCTGCACTTTATTTATCTTTTCTTTTGCTCTCCTTCGCTGTGCACTTTCCTCTGCTCGACACGATTTTGCATATTTTTGCAATTTCCACTCTGATAAATGTTGAGTTGTTATTTTTAACGTTGCTGTGGCTTCCGATGCCAAATTGCCAAATTGATTTAACGACTTAAATCGGTTCAGCTTAAATTATTTAATTGCGTAAATGTTTCTACAATCTCTTGATTTTTCTTCTTTTACCCAATAACCACTAAAAGCGGAGGTGACGTATGGAATATATAACTCTGAACATATAAATTATTTAACCTTATTAATTAAAATCTTTAATAATTAATTACATTATAAATAAATTTATTAGGTGTAGTCTCAAAAAATAATGTTTTTCCCAAAAAAAATCTAAAAATATCAGATAATAAATAGAGAAGTTACTCACAATTTAATGTAGGATATCTTCTTGTCTTGCACTCTCCACTCCTGTTTGCTCACTTGTTTTCCACTGCTGCCTTTTAATTGAATTAAATTATTCAGTAGTTGCTCTCTGTGTGCTGTGCTCTCTTTTATTTTTTTTATATATTTTTTTTGAGTAGAAATTAATCCGTTGCGATGTAAGCTGTTAAAAAAAAATAAAGAATTTCAAAACCTGAATGGTAGGGAGACTTAAGCGGTCGGGTTTTGGGCAAATGTTAATGACTTACTTAACTAACGATTATGTAATTGGCAAGTTAAGTGATAATCTTTGTTTTTGCACAAATTAATTAAATGGCAACCAATTAAAATTAGCCATAAGCCGGAAAATGTCACGCATTGCCAAATTGTGAGAGTTCAAATGAGCCGCAAAATGGCAGACGCCCGTCAACTCACAGTTTAAACTGCCAACCCGTTTCTTGACCCAACATATCGCCACATACTCGTACATGAACTGTGTGTGTGACTGTGGTGTAATTATCACGTTTTCCGACGGGAAACAGTCGAACAGCAAAGCTGCTTAGCTCAACGCCGGAACCAATGCTCGTGCCTATCGTTCGTTGAAAATACTTTAAAGTTGATATTGACAATACTCACTTCGAGTTAAATTGATGGGGTATATTGCGAAGAGTTATGCTGTAAATTACACACAAGACATTTGATTTATTAAGACTTAGTGACGTCTGATTTGTAGGACTTCCGAAAACATTGATAGGGTATTTGGAAAAGTCAACCCTCTCGACTGTCGACTGGTTATCATCATAACGTTTTATGACATTTTGCGTTCTCTGTCAACTGGCAAAGTTATCACAGACCCACAGCCAACGTATTGAAAGTTTTTCTACCATACTTTTCAGTCGTACGAGTGTGTATGCAAATATGTATACACAGTTCCATTCCACACAGTGTGAGTTTTTCATGACTTTGTTCTGTTGCTGCTGTGCGTTTTCCCAGTTGCCTGTTCTGTTCTGTTCTGTTGTCTTAGGTGGCTCGGTTAATTTACATTTTCCTGGTAATTAAAATGTGTTCCTCCGGCAATCCCCTTTACCCTTCGCTTGTCCCCTTGCTTTCATAACGAGCGAGACCCAGACCATCCCCTACCCGACTAAGGAAAACTCGTTTACATAATTATGTGTGGCAATTTGCGCGTGTGAGCAAAGATTTGCACCACACTTGCAAACACAACCACCATTTTGGGCCATAAATTGAATCTTTTTTTGACTGTGTTCTTTACTTTTCCCTCTCTCTTCCATTCATTGTTCGCTGTTGATGTTCCTCATGTTGCTCATCTTCATTGGCAGCAACAATTGTCAGTTAATTTGAATAACACACTAATGCACAAGTATAAAAAATATGGAAATGTTCGCTTTGCGGTTGACTTATTTGAATATGCTTTGAATTTCAAGTGTGTTTTCTTCTTCTTGTTTTATTTATGCCTCCTTAAGAAAGTTTTTCAATAAATATGATATTTTATGGAGTTTATTTCAAGTTTAATTTACGATATTTGTATGGGAATACTTTTGACATGTTTACAACAAAATGAGACAAGTGTGAAATTTCCAAATTTTTGCATCGCACAAACATAGTTATCAGTTTAAGAATGTTTTTTTTTCCTTTAGTACATTTAATTTAAACTAGTTTTTACTAAAGAATTTTTATAAGAGGATTTTTAAAAGACATTATTTCATTAAGTTCATAGGTAGAATTACGTAGAATGGCTTCTACATTCAGTATTGAGCAAATCAATTTTATTTTTATATATTATTTTACAGTCTAAATATAATATTTTTGATGATGCATTTTACTAATTATTTGTATATAAATGAACGTGTGTATTTCTGTTATATGTAGATTTGCATATATATTGCATTGATGCTTTGTTATCATTATTTGTAGATGCTTTCAATTTCTGTTGATATTTTGCTTATACCCTGTACTTAGTTAATTTTGCTTTAAATGGCTTCAGCATTCAGGGTTGAGCAAATTATTTTATGATAAAGGCAGTACCACATGATTAATCTCGGACTTGTTTACAATAAATGCTCTTGGTTAGTATTAATAGAAGAATTATACTCTGTGTTTTTGGACAAAAAAATTAGTAGCAATTACAGGTGATATTATAGTCAGCCAGTTTAAGCTGCAGTTCTCTCACCTGTAATAATTTATTTGTCTGTTGTTCTTTTTGCTGCTGATTTAATGATTTATGACGCAAATGAATATTGATAAATGACTGAAATATAAGAAACAACTATAATAATTACTTATTTAATTAAAATTGCATTTTTGGATTTGACCTCTTTGACTGATTGTTTTTGCAATTGAGCTATGTGAGTATTAAACATGTCTATATAACATTGAATGTGCTCTTAGTCATAGAAATTGTATTGTATTCATGCAATGATATTCCATCTGGATTCTTTGAAAAGTCTCAAACAGATAAGGTTGTATAAAAAACAGAAGATGGGAAATTATAGCTTCTATAGCCCAGAAAATAGCTGAAAGTAGTTTGCTTGACCCTGAAGAAAGCCCGGAGGACGCGTGTACAAGCCAATAAGATCAAAGTGCTCACAAATAATACAAAGAGATGGTCGGCCTCGTACCTCAGGGTGAGCGAGCTGCCAGCAACCGGACAGGTTTTACCCATAGCAACTGCTTTTCAAAAACCGGTGAAGAGCATAAGCTCGCCATCGCCGGATTGCCGATCCTCTATGGCGGAGTGCACGGAAACTTTCAAAACTTATTAACAACAACAGGAGACGAGGAGGACGGGAATGGTATGGGGGACGTCAAGTGGCTGGAACTGGCCACAGCAGCAATTAAAACCTCTTGACAGTGTACAATAAAACTCGTTCGTGACAATTCGTATCTCGGCTACGCTATTTGGAACTGGGCTGATTCGTATTGAGATTTGTTACAACTCAGATTGCGCACTTTGTCCTCGCTCGATTATCCTGACGCGCCCGAGTTGCTGTCGCATCATTTTCAGCCTGCTCCAAAATTATTCCAAAATTTGGAACATTCCCAAATGATTCCTGAGTGCAATTAGGGAATATTTGAGCCATTTGTATATTCATAGTATAGAAATGAAACATTTCAAGGAAAAAAGGCATATTTTTAGCAAAACGAATATTTCACTAGAATTAATCACAGGCATTAATTATAAACTGGCTGCGTGGCAGAAATATCATTTTATTTAATGTGCGCATTAAATTCGTCGGATTACGTTTCACAGACCACCAAAAAAATAAGATATATAATAAGAATTTATGACGTTTTCTTTAGTTGAAAATATACAAATTAGCCATGAATATATAAAAATGTGTTTAAAGAGCTTAACTGAACTGGACAGTTCAACTTTAATCTTCAGGCCGTAAATACATTGATAATAAATTATTGCTTCATTTGAATGCAAAAACTTTTCGCATTGCACAACATCACAATACAAATTAGACAGCCAATTAAATTAAAAGGGACTCAAGCCAAGGCGGACATTGGCCAACAAACTGACTACAACTCAGATTGCCAACTTGAAGGATATCCTGTGTGAAAAGCATTGAATATAATAAGTATTTAGTCATCTCATCAAGCATAATAGACTCTTTAGCATCTTTTGTGTAGGGCATGTACAAGAAGCAGAAACAAATGTTAAAGTTTGTTTGGCCATTAAAGAAAGAGGACCAGAGGCAGCCATGTTGAAGTCGAGTTGGACAAATAGAAATTTAATTATAGCCAAGAAAAACATCAAACGTCAGTTAAAGAGGTACCTAGCTATTTGAGTTTTTCATTTCGAGGCACGTTCTCAGCTAGAATACTTATTTTATTGAATTAATTAAGCGGAAATAAAATATTATAATAATGAAAAAATGCTGTCCTCTCAATTAAAATACCCTGTGGCAGAGTATAATAAGCGCCTTAAAGACAGAGACAAAACTCAGGGCACCAATTGAAGTGTGAGCTGACAATCACACAAACTGCAGATGTGTGTGTGTGTGTCTGTGTATATTGTGATTGTGTGTTGTATAACTAGTTTTTACTTTATTTAACTCTGCAGTAGAGTGCCTAAGGCGCCAAACTTCAGTCATTTTTTCATTTCTTATTCTCTTCTTGCTCAGGCTAATGAATCAAAACCATTCTTATGGAGTAGATAGGAATATCGAAACATTAAAAACCAGGGACGGAAAAAGTTTTTGTGCAAAAGTTTTCTGTTGCAATCGCATAACTTGAAAGATTTTCATTTGCCTGAAAAATGTGCGAATATTTTCCACTCAACGGAAAGCTAATTTTAAATTCAGGGCACAAACAAAATGCGTGAGTCTCAAACAAAGCTGTCACGTGTCAGATGCACACAAACATACACACACACACACACTACGATATATATATATAATCATGTATATATGTATGAAGAGAGTACGCACATAAGTTGGGCTTAAAGCATCAAAAGGTGCTAGGCCAGGCACTTTTATACATGTATTTCACAGTCAAAAAAGGGCTGTGAGTTCGTGTACCAGGAATTTCAGTTACCTGTGAAATGTGTTAACGCCAAATGCATGTGGAGGTCTTTGATGCCTGCCAAAAGTTGGCGCAAAGCCTTTTGAGTAGTATTCAGCCACACAAACCCATAGACATACACCCACACACATGCAGGCAATCACTTTCCTATTCACTTGGCTATTAAATGATAGGCAACTGAAAAAGTCATGCCCAACGGAGTGATGGGCTTATCAACCAAGTCAAAGCACAAGTGGCAACCTTTTTGGTAGGCCAACTTACCTATCCGCCCACACACACACACACACACAGAAGGTGCGATGTGGAATAACAGTTTTTCGTTATACTTATTTTATGGATCAAATTGAAAGTCGACCCAAGTGGCGAGCACACAATGAAAATAGAATATATGAAAAGAAATTCAAAATTTATTTGTTTTCATAAATGAAATGAAATTGAAATCGATTTCAGTTTGACTTGCGCTTGGACTTTCATTCTATTAACAATTTATAGCTAATTGGTGACAAATTTATGTGGAGAATATAAAGAAGATATGTAGTGCATTATGGCCAGAAAGTATTAGAATAGAATGTTTATTTTAGCCCTTTTCGTCTGTTTTCTATTTTAGCTTTAAACGGGAGGTATTACACATCTCTTTAAAACGTTTAATAACATAACCAACGGTTGACTTGCCAATTTTCAAAGCCTTTGCAATCTTTGAAAGTGACAAATTGCAATTTTTTAAGAAAGTGTGCGGTTTTTTTCACGTTACGCCTTTTCCATTGTTTACCATTCTGCCAAAATTGCAAAGATTTGATCGAAACTTTCCAAAAAGCCGTGTATAATATTTAATTACAATCATGCATACTCAACTTTGGAAAATAATTTAAAATAGTTTTCAAAAACTTGCTTACTTTGCGTCCGGATTTGAAGTGACGAGGGTTTGAAGTAAAATTAAATAATATTTATCTATAAATGTATATTAAAGAGGATTTAAAGCCTTTCCGATGGTTTTTAAATTCAACTGGAAAATTGGGATATGACTTGCATTGTGTCTCATATTTTACACCATCATTATTTATTAAAAAATTTGAACTTGTTGTCTGAAAAGTTCTAAAAATTTCAATTAACACACTGAAATATGTTATTGTGTAGTGGAAATTGGCTGCCAGCCCCTTTCCGGTTGTTTTCAATGTCAACTTCGGTACAGGGTTATAACTTGATTCGTGTAATTTAATTCCCGAAACACAGACACACACAGACACATCTGTGTTTCACACAAATACTTTCTCACTTGCTAGTTGCATTCTGTGTCTAATGAAGTTTGTCAGCAACTGAAAATCTAATAACAGACAGCACACAAGCACAATAACAGTTTGTTGTTCTTTTGTGTTTTGATATTGTCACGTTGTGTGTTTGTGGAGCAGAGTTTTAATTTGTGTGTGGCTCTGCATATTAAATAGGTTGCCACTAGACACATCAGCACCACGCCCATTACCGCCCCCCAAAACCACAGTGGCCAGCCCACAATTCGCGGTGTCTGACAGAATTGAGAGGGCGGAACGTGAGATGCTTCCCCATGGATCAGCAATGTACCGAAAATTGGCTTTCAATTGGTAAAATGGACTGTGTCTATGTATGTGTGTGTGTGTGTTTGCGTGTGGTATAACTGATTAAGTCGCCAGGGCTATAAAAAAAACATTAAATGGAAATTAGTTGTTATTGTGGACGCATGCCGGGTAACCTGCCAGAACATTTTCCCCTCGAGGCATTGGGCAGGCACAAATTGACCTGCTTTGTTTGGTATTAATTGACACCACCTACCTTATGGGAATGCCGATAGATTGATAAGTAAGGGAAAAGGGCTGTCAACATCCTATTATCATAGACCGATAAACGTTACATCACTATAAATATAAACTGACCAACTAAATGGATATATAGAGATATTCGACTTAAAGAGTTTTTTTTTCTAGTTGAGGAATTGGTTCGATCTTATGGAAGTTAAACTGTATATATAGCTGTTAAAATAAATATAAATAAGTTTATAACTTCATTCATATCTAGGGTTAATATTAAAAATACACTACGCATGTAAAATAATGCAATAAAGTCTTTAAAAATATATTAATTTTTGCTTCTCAATTTATTGTGATAAGAATGTTATAAGCTACCCTTAAGAAACCTGTTCATTTTCATTTGAATAATTAATATATAGCTATCATTTTCAGTAACTTCCTTATGATAAGCATTGTGCTTTACATTCATCTTCATCTTCGAACAAATTTTTCGTAGCCTTGCAGCCGCCATAAATGAAAGATTCGCATTGTCGAGTCTCCTTTATAAATCGCCACATTGGAAATAGAGCCTTACAGGGACCAGTCTCACTTGGCTTGTCGTCGCATTTCTCTAAGAATTTTAGTGCTGAAATATAGTAGATAGGTAATAAAACAACTACCCTAAACTTACTTTTATTATAGGCATCGCTGCTAATCAGTAATATAAAAAGGATACAACACAGCGGTAAAATAAAAGACTGCATGTTGAAGAAATTTGAATAGTTTGAAAAAACAAAATTTATTTAATTTGAACTAATTTGCTCGCCTACTGGAACAAAAAAAAATTTTACAGAAAACAAATTACATACTTCTCACTTTTATATATTTTACACATGAAAATTCAATTTACATGAATGCTGTATACTCCACATGTGATTGACCAATGGTTTTCTAAACTAAAAACATAAATAAAAATATCGTCCATTTAAACGAAAGCACAGGACAATAAAATAGTATGAGTACATTTCCAAGTGCCTTTTGCAAATAAAACTAAATGACAAAAACTAAAAAAAAAATTGCCAAATAAAAGTTATTCGGTGGTCTCATAAGCTTTAGATGTCGGGCGATAGATTTAAGCACATTTCAATTGTCATTTAAAATGCCATCAATTACATGGAGACATACAAAAAAATCACATGCCTACACTTTTTAAATGTAACTGTGTGTGTGTGTGTGTTTGGGTGTGTGTATGAGTGGGTGGATGAGCTGATTATATTGCGAGTAGAGGCCAAAGCAGAAATCCCCAGAAATTAAACCGCAAACACTCGGCACTGCACCACAAAAGCCACACACCAATACATTTCCACATACGAGTACACTCAGTCACAGCCACACACATACACAAACACACAAAGAAGGAAAAAAACTAGCTGCTGTGATATTTATCGATTCGCTATTATTCGCTCGCATCGAAAACTGTTTTTAATGCTCGAAATCCATTTGGCTATATCACAAACGACTTTTTGTGGGATACCCACTGCGTATACGCAATTTTATAGCGTATGTTCATTAAGCTGCTCTTCCATTGTGTGTGTGTATATGTGTGTGAGTCATGGCACCGGCAACTGTGTAACAACGTCAACATATTCGCCTATTGAACATTTTTGTATTTCTTTGACATTTTCTTAAGTATTTTCTAACAAAATATACAGTTAAAAAAATGCGATTTATTTCCTGAAAAAATATATAGACTCTTTAAATGTTCATTCCTTTGAAAATTATTTAACAAAAATTAACTTTAGAGTTGAAAAGTTACTAAATAAGGCAATTTATTAAACAACAAATTCAATCTGCAACATAGTATCCAGTAAATTGGTTATAAATAAGCTGCTGTAATCGAGAATCCGAATATTTTTAGCCACGACTGATTATTATTTATGCTAAAGTAGTCCATTAATGGGTGGTGAATTATTGAAAAAGGCTTTTAGTCATGCAGTTTGACTGGGACTTCAAACGCGGTTCACATTCATATATTATATATTTTTTTTGGCGGCTTCAGTTGCTAAGCTTATAAATACGCGACGCATTGGTTTTCAATTTGAACATGTGTTTGGCCCAAGTAGGTAAGCCATCTGTATACGTACTGTATTGCCTGTTCCTGTTCCGTGTTTGTCAATAAGCCACTGATACTTTAATATATGCACCGCTGGGTGTCGGTTTAAGTTGGCTCACTTCAGGATTTGTATGGGACCCGTTAACCGGTGTGTGTCGGTGTATTTGTCTCTGAGTGTGTGTGCTTGTGAGTGGTGTGGCTTTATGATAGTGGGTATATAGAACATACACACATCATTGGCTGTGGTATAAAGCCACTCGTCGCTTGTGGATTTTTATTCATTCGAATATTATTAAAACAAAGCGAGACTGAATGTGTGACTTTATACTATAATAAATCCATTTTATTAGATTAAGACTACACAAATCTTCTTGGACGAGAACACATAATATCTATTGCAATCCTACACAGTTTGCATTTCTGGGTTTTCTTCAACATCGATCCCTCTACCAAACGTTTGTCAAGAACAAATTTGCTTTGCTTTGCAATGGCAACCCCTATCAAAGGGCCATTCAATCGAAGTTAATTCGTTCCAAAACACATTGCGATGCAAAATCAAATCTATTTACAATGTAATTAATGAGTACTGGCTAAAGTGCCAACAGTCGATGCCTCAATAAACAACATGAGGGCTCTCAAATGGCAGTCAGTCGTTTTTGAATAAATAAGCCACGACCACGCCCATACCACATACAGCAAACACACACATAGACAGATTCGTATGCATATATTGGTTATCGGTAAGCCAAAACCCTAATACAAAGCAAATATTTATATTTGACATTTTAGACACAGATGCGTTATTCGATACGAGCCATAATATATGTGAAACTCCGCTGGGAGGAATAAAGAACTCGTATATTTGTCACCATTTGGTTAGGTTAGGTCTGGGATCAAATCGAAAATGAAAATGGTAATGAGCCCGGCAACCATCGAATTATTTGTAGGAACATCATCATCATCATCGGGATTGAGCACATACATAAGCATACCATATGGTTGTGTATTTTCATATGTATTTACATACGCATCCACATGGTGCACAGAGTCATGATAAATTTATGTATTGAATTTCAGCAACAATTGTCAGTTGTGGTCGGGAACACAAATGAATAATCGTCGTCCTGGTTGCCTGGATGTCATCAATTCTACGCATTTCATGTCATGCTAATTATATGGTCGTGATCTCATTATCGACGAAATCTCATTTGCTTACCAATATCAGTTGCTATAATCAAATCAAATATTCGTTAAAACCAATGAACTATTTGCAATTGGCAAATTAAGTCTACTAATCAATTTTAAAAGCAAGCACAATTGAAAAAACATCATGGAAATATTAGGCTTTTTTTTAATTTATTTAATAATTTATTTGATAAAAAAAGTTATACATAACTTTAATTTATAAAAAGCATAATATATTTTAATATACATCATAAAATAACAAAGCTTTATACAGCATAACGTAACAAAAAATATTTAATAATACCTTTAATAATACATTCAATATTAAAATTATGATAATTGAAAAAGACAGTCACCTAAAAAATAATAAATCAATCCTTGACGAAAGTTGCATAAATTCAGCTCTGAGAAAAGAAATCAAACCGCAAACATTATATAACCAATAACTTTTCAGCTTGTCAAAGCTGAAACACTCAAGTATTTATCCAATGGCGGTACATTTTTGCTTTAAAAAGACAAAAGTTTTCACAACCGCTCACAACTTCTCAACTTTTGGCCGCAGAAAGCCCAAAGCAACAGAAACAACAAAAACGGAATCTAAGTAGAATGACAGCAGCAATCGATACGTATTAAGATCCACCCATCTTTCTTTATAGCAAACAGTCGTGTTTTTTATTTGTGCGCTCCGTTTCATTTTTTTCTTATTACCAACCGGTTGTTCATTAATTTACATTTAAATTCCTAATTGAGCATCATATTGCTAATAACTCTCTTTAGAATATCAAGTCACTCCTCAGCATTGTTGTTGTCGGTGAGTCGTTTTTGGATGTTCTCTTTGTGCTTAGCTTCCCGCTTAGTGTATTATCTGCGTTGCTATCAGCGTTGACATTTTTAACCGTTTAAACAGGCCTGTTTTAAATAAGTTAAAAAAAAATAAAAAAATACATGTATTTACCTTTATTTAAGTTCTGCTGAATAATACTATGCTTCATAATGGAGTGGCATCTCAATTGTCAACTGTTCAGAGTTACCTAAAATGGATTCCTCTACTTCTCGTACTGTTCGCCGCCTTCTTCGTAAATATATATAAATAATAAATATATATAAATATATATACCAGGGATTAAAACCCTAACCGAAACCGTAACCTTTAACCGGTAAAAACCGATTGAAATTTAAAACCGTAACTGAAACCGTAACCGAAAAAGAAAATTTTCATCTGACCGAAACCTTTAAACCGAAACTCTGTAAACCGAAATAACCGTTTAGTAACCGTTTCGTTTATATGGGTTAATTTAGGTTTTTCATACATCTTAAAATAAATTTGTATTTACAATTTTTATAATAAAAGTTGAAAAAACTTTTATTTTTAGTTGAAATTTTAAAAATTGCAAATAAGAGTTATGGTATAATTTAAAAATACAATTTTAAAAAGATGTTTTATTATTAATTTTTGGTATAAAATTTAAAAATCAAGCTAAAAATTATTTAAAACGAAAAACTTTGAACTGTTTTTATTTATTCCGATCTCTGATATTTTGTTATTAGCTTTGTATTTTATTTTTGATTTTATTTTTTAATTTTTATTTATATGTTAAATAATTTAAATTTTGTTTTGTGAACCGAAACCATACCGGTATTTCAAAACCGAAACATACGAAAACCGGTTCACCGTTACGAAACCTTTATTCTAAGATTTTGCGTAACCTATAACCGAAAACCTAAATCCGAACATAACCGAAACCGTAACTGAAACCGATATTCGTTTCGGTTTAATCCCTGATATATACGCATGATACGCAGCAGCGCCTCGGGATTTGCTGGGTTTCTCTTAATGATCAGCGTACTGACGTTGTCCGGATCATTCGCCTTCTATGCCAGCGTCTCATTTGTTGGTATTATTATCCTACATTTTATTATGCCGGAGACAGAGGGTTGTACGCTGGGCGTAAGTACTTAAACTATCAAATTAATTCTAATTTACACTGTTTTATTTCTAAGGAAATCGAAGCCCACTTTTCGAAAAAGTCGGACGTTAATCTGCTGCGAGAGATGAACGAAACTAAAGTCATAAATATTAAATAAAATCTCTGAATTTTTAAAGAAGTTTTTTATATGCTTATTAAGCTAAAGTTCTAAATAAATTTTGCTGCACCTATCGATTCCTTGTGGTAGTGACAAATGTATTTACCACTTTGATTTGCTGATTGCTTCTTGAACAAGTTGGACATTTGATTATTTTGATGCTGAGCATTGAAGCATGCAAGAAACCTAATCAGAAATCAATTGGAAGCTTAACTAAAGTGAAACGCAATCAATCAATTTTGAGTTGCAGTCTGTTTGCCTGTGACAAGCTCAAATTCGATGGGCCAAGTCAAAGGCAAACGTCGCAAATACTTTCACAAAACGTAAACAATAAATATTTCGTATACGACATGGTGCACAGCTTGGTAACCATTTTTCCTAATTGTGGTCATAAAATCAATCAGTGCTGAGACAATTGATTATGGTCTAGAAAATCTCAGCAAATATAACATTTTCAACGTGAGCTCATAAATCATTTTATGACCTTTGAAGTCATTCATTAAGGCCCTATTCTCCTTCAGATTGCTGTTTTTGGACCTTTTTTGAAAAATTTCTCATTTGAAAACGCAAAAAGATATTTGAATTTTGTTTTTTTTAATTGAAATAGTAATGAATGAAAGAAAATAAAAAATTTTTTTTTGCCTCGACACGAGGGGTGTTCAAAAAGTAATGAGACTTCAAAGTTGGGGGTTGAAAAAAAGGTGTCGTCACGGCGGCCACGATTCCGGGTCTCCGGAGCGTCGGAAATGAAAAAAAAAACGGGGTTATAATCAGTATAGATGTAATTCTGGCCCGTAGTAAAATAAAAATTTTGCGATTTTTTTTGACAAAATGGCGGCCACTTGAATTGACAAATCGAATTTGGACCCATTTTTTGTAGTTTAGTGTAAAAAAAAAATAGTAAAAAAAATCGCAAAATTTTTATTTTACTACGGGCCAGAATGGTGACAATTCTACGTCGATTAAACTTTGTTTCATCCAAATTGGTTCAGTAGACTGGCGGAATCGTGGCCGCCAGCTCGAAAAACGTGGTTTCGAGATAAACGCGTTCAAAGTTTTGACTCCACGTGCATTAACATTAACATTGCTGGACAAAAAAGGCCATATCTCCTAAAGTACTTCGAATTTCAAAAAACCCTTTTAGGGTTATATTCTTAAATGTCCAAGCTATAAAAAAATGCAAAAAAAAAAAGTCGAAAAAAAATTTTTGCTGAAAGAGAATAGGGCCTTAAAAGTAACCGAGACGACTCAAATATTTTACTCTTGTAAATATGATTAGTTATGATCAGGGATTAAAACCGAAACGAATATCGGTTTCAGTTACGGTTTCGGTTATGTTCGGATTTAGGTTTTCGGTTATAGGTTACGCAAAATCTTTGAATAAAGGTTTCGTGACGGTGAACCGGTTTTTGTATGTTTCGGTTTTGAAATTCCGGTATGGTTTCGGTTCACAACAAAAACTTTTTTGCAAAAATATAATTATATTAATAATATAATAATAATAATTAAAAAGGCATTACTCTCTTAATGTTTTATTCACACATTAATTTCACATATTCTTCAATTAAATGTAATTTAGTTAAATTTTAACAATTTTAACATTTCATCTAACAAATTTATTTTATTTGCGCTTATTTAGTGCTATAAAAATTCGATCATGAATATCGCAAAGAATAATTAAAAATTAAACATAAGAAAATTCAAATTAAAAATCAAAATTAAAAATGAAAAATAATTTTTTTTTTTGGATGTATGAAAAACCGAAATTAACCCTTATAAATGAAACGGTTATTTCGGTTTACAGAGTTTCGGTTTTGAGTTTTTTTCGGTTTTCGGTTTTTTCGGTTGCGGTTTCAGTTACAGATTTAAATTTCAATCGGTTTTTACCGGTTAAAGGTTACGCTTTCGGTTAAGGTTTTAATCTCTGGTTATGATTTTACTATATTTTTATAAACTTGTTGTTTTTTTAATACAAAATAATATTTTATTTTTAAAGATTTTAAAATTATTGTAATTTGACGTTATGCAAAGATCTTTGATATTCCATCTAGAAAGTTGTCTCTGGCAGACTTTCTAAACTATCAAAACTCCCATTCCACCCCGATTTCCACACAATTATTATTGAGTTTAAGATTAAAATTATGAACTTAAAAATTAACATAATTGATAAAGACAGTCACTAAAAAATATAATAAAACAATACCTGATGAAAGTGGCATAAAATCAATTCTTGCGAAAGATTATTTAAAGTAAGTCATGTTTTGTGCCAACACCAAACCGCAAATGTTACAAAAATCTCAACAACAAACAGTTAACATTCAAATAC
This sequence comes from Drosophila subquinaria, assembly GCA_037043405.1. Taxonomy (NCBI): domain Eukaryota; kingdom Metazoa; phylum Arthropoda; class Insecta; order Diptera; family Drosophilidae; genus Drosophila; species Drosophila subquinaria. The sequence goes on along the minus strand of JBAMBL010001089.1, from coordinate 5,729 downwards.
CAGCAGCCTTTACTTTTCAGCCAAAGCTGAAACTCTCAAGTTTTTAGCCAATGGCGGTAAATTTTTGCTTTATAAACGAAATCAAGACAAAAGTTTTGATAACCGCGCACAACTTTCTCAACTTTTTGCCGCAGAAACCACAAGAACAACAAAAACAACAACAACAACAAAGGAAAGTAAGTGGAATGACAGCAGCAATCGATGTGCATTAACTTGAAAAGTTGTGTTTTAATCATCATCAAGAAGTTATGGATATTGATGTTACAACAAAATCACTTTCGAGAGTTCACTCATTACAAAGCAGGTGCATGGATAATAAAGTCATCCTAAATTGAATGATCTCAGTTAAATAGCTGGCTGAAAACTGAAAAAAGATAATATCGTAATAATGATAACTTTCAAAGATAACTTTTTAGAATGTAGTTACTTTATCTGAAACTTATTGAGTTGGGGTTTCCCCAACTTTTTTTTAAATAGAAGAATTTCATTTGACTACGTATTCTGCAATGAACTTACCCCTTTTTTTCAATAATGCTTTGCACTTGTTTATCACGTTCAGGACATGCAAGTTAAGATAAAAATTTGACGTCCATGATAAACCCGATGTTAATCTATTGGATTTCAAATACAAAGTTTCTTACACTTTATTATTTGTACAATTTATTCATATTTATGCATAGATTCAATTTTAAGCTCGAGTATCAGTTTTATTTATTTATCTCAAGCTAATATCGCATTTGCTTAGCAAATCAAAGATTACGTTTTAGAGATATATTTGCCTTTTCTTTTGGTACACGTCAGCTTACTTTAAAGTAAATGAAGCATTACAAAAGATGCGATTAGATATAAAATGATAAGAGGCGTTCTACATATAAATGGCAAAATTCAATGATACTCATCTTACTCATCTTAGTCGCAAATGTAGCGTCAAGTTTAATAATCACTTTTCTGTTCAAGCAATGCTGTGATAATTGTGTAGTATAAAAATATTTAATTATTTAAACAGTTGTAATCCCTATAATGGCAAAGCCAAAAAGGTCTCATAAGGCGGAGGATGAAAGGTGAATACCAAAGTGCAATATGAAGAACTACAATTCAAAAAAATTTTTTTCACGATTATAGCCAAAAGAACTATTTACCATTATTTATGCAAAGTGAGAATATCAATCAAAATCTCATTGAATCAAATGGTGAGACAGACTCAAACTTTCGACCCGCCTTGCCACAGATTTTAGCTGTAAACATTCAGAACTTGTTGCAGTTCGGTAAATATTTACTTGATTTCAATTCTTATATATTTCACTTTATAAACTGCACTTTTTTATGTTCAGGATATGGAATGACGCAGGGATTTCCCACAATTGCAATTCCCGCCATACAAAGCAGTGCAGAAAGCAGTTCAATAACCTTAAACAAGGAGCAAATATCATGGCTAAGTGAGTTATCTTTTTTTAGAAATTGACTTTGATAAACTTATTTGAAGCTCTAATATATCTTCTGTTTTAAAGGTTCCATAAATTTAATATGCATGCCGCTGGGATGTCTATTCTCTGGCATGTTTGCTCAGTATCTGGGAAAACGCCGAGCCATGCAGGTGCGACTCTTAATCGAATTACGAATTATTTCAATGTTAAGATTCTAAATATTTTTTCAATTTTTTTCAGTTGATCAATCTTCCAATGCTGGCTGCCTGGCTGCTTTTCCACTATGCCACCTGCACGGAGCACATGTATCTGGCATTATGTTTCGTTGGCATTGGCGGCGGGTTGATGGAAGCAGCGGTAAGTGTAGTAATGAGAAAGTATTTGAGAATGTCCACTAATTGATTTATCCTTAGGTAATAACATATGTGGCTGAAATCACGGATCCAAAGTACAGGGGAATGTTCTCGGCCTTGGCCACCACATGTGTCAGCTTGGGAGTTTTCACGCAGTTCCTGCTCGGATCCTTGATGCACTGGAGGACCGTAGCTATAGTGAGCACGGTGATACCCCTATTTTCCATAGTTATGTTGTGCTTTGTGCCCGAGAGTCCCGTTTGGCTGATAAGGGAGCGACGCTTCTTGGATGCGGTCAAAGCGTTGCAATGGCTGCGTGGTTGGGTCCCAGAGAAAACAGTTGAGTCGGAGTTCAAGCAACTGTATGACGAGCTAATCACTAAGAAATCAGCAAGGAAAACTGTGGAAGATCAAGTGTCCAGTTCACTTGGGCACTCGCTAAAGAAGAAGCTGCACATGTGGCATAAACGCAGTTTTATCGCGCCATTTCTGCTGGTCCTTTTAACCTTCTTCATATGCCACTTTTCCGGTAAGACGCCGATCAGATCCTATGCGGTGCTGATCTTTGCAACGCTCAAGGCTCCCATGGATAAGAATAATGCGACAATACTGTTGGGCATCTCAGAGCTGCTGGCCACCATCTTCGGAGCAGTCTTTATCCATTCGACTGGCAAAAGGCCTTTAGTATTCACATCCATGTTGGGCACGGGCGCTTGCATCTTGGGCATTGCAATCTATACTCACTCACTCGGTATAAATGAATTGACTGGGATTGAAACAGTCAATGCCTCGATGTCTATACTGAATAATACTATACTTCATAATGGAATGGCTTCTGAATTGTCACCTGTAAGTGTACATAGCTACCTGGAATGGATTCCCCTGCTACTTGTTCTATTCGCCGCCTTCTTTGCCAATCTGGGAATACGCATGATACCCTGGGTATTGATTGGTGAGGTGTTTCCGGCTGAAATACGCAGCAGCGCCTCGGGATTTGCTGGCTGCATGGGTTACTTATTCGGTTTCCTGGCCAACAAGATGTTTCTCTTAATGATCAGCGTACTGACGTTGTCCGGAACATTCGCCTTTTATGCCAGCGTCTCATTTGTTGGTATTATTATCCTATATTTTATCATGCCGGAGACAGAGGGTTGCACCCTTGGCGTAAGTAACTCAGCTTTCCATATAATTTAATGCCATTACAGGTTTTATTTCTCAGGAAATCGAAGCACACTTTTCGAAAAAGTCGGATGTTAATCTGCTGCGAAAGACAAAGAACGAACATTCACAGCATGAAGATACTAAAGTCATAAATATCGAATAAAATCTATGAATTTTTTAAGAAATATTCAAAAACAAATTAACATAAAGTTCTACCAGGGACCGCAACTTTTATAACTTTTAAAATAAAAATTGCAAAATAACAATTATTTTTAGATTTTTATTTTAAAGTTACGAAATAACTCTTATTTTTAATTTATATTTAAAAAGTCAAAAATAATCGTTAAAATTCAATTTTTTAATAAAAGTTGTGTAATAACTCTTATTTCTGATTTTTTCAATAAAAATGAAAATTAAGAGTTATTTTTGATTTTTATTTTAAAAGTTACAAATAAGAGTTATTCCGTAACTTTTATTATAAAAATCAAAAAATAAAAGCTAAGTTAATTATCTTTTGAACCAATTAGTGTATAAAAAAATTTAAATTTATTCTTGATCTATGATTCGAGATCTCTCATATGATATACAAAATGTCCTTCAAGGACGAATCACCATTATCCAAATAAAAGTTTCGAATTATGGAGGTATTCGACTTATACAGGGATGCCACAGAAATCGCTTTCGCTTGAATTTCACCTCAATTTCATTTTGCTGTGCCACAGGTCAGTTCGCAGAATAATTTTACGCGAAATAAACTAGCGCTAAATGCGCTGGCGTCCGATGCTGCCACCTAGCTCGATATAGATTTTCGAAGTCAGGGGCAGCGATGCCACATATTTTAGTCAGAACTCGAAGTAAGGTAATTAAAATATGTATATATTGAACCACTTCTGTTTTCTTTAAATTAAGCATTCAAAAAATAGCTCTTTTGAGGCAAATCAAGTTTTACCGAAAAAAACCTTTAACTTATTGTGCAATTTGTGAAAACATTTGTCCCGAAGAGTTGCCAGACTAATGGCAGACAGTCGGTAGAGTTGTCGAGTATCTTTTATTTTGTCGCGCCAATTGCTTTTAAAATTTTTGTAGCTAAACAAAGTCAATAATTATAGAAATGAATTAAATTATATAAATTAAATAAGAAAAAAATGAAAAACTTATTGTTCTGCAATGAAAAACCTAAAAAAGTTGCTAAACAAACCCTTGGGTATTTTAATCTGAGAAGGTGTCAACCCTTAGCAGCCTACTTCGAAAAGGCTAGTGAAAATGCTTTCTAATTCGCTTGCAATTTGTGTGGCACGAGTTCTTTTTCTTAAGTTTAATAATTTAACTGTCACTCATTTAGCTCGAGTTAGAGAAAAATTCGGGTTGTAGAAGTTCGAGTTATGGAAGTTCAACTGTATTTAAATTCTGAGGATATGAATGCCAAATTTACTTACCACTTTGATTTGCTGATTGATTCTGGATCAAGTTGGACATTTGATTATTTTGATGCTGAGCATTGAAGCATGCAAGAAACCTAATCAGAAATCAATTGGAAGCTTAACTAAAGTGAAACTCAATCAATCAATTTTGAGTTGCAGTCTGTTTGCCTGTAACGATGGACCAAGTCAAAGGCAAACGTCGCCAATACTTTCACAAAACGTAAACAATTAATATTTCGTATACGACATGGTGCACAACATGGTAAATGGATGCGATAAAGGAGACTCGATTACCATTTGCCTAATTGTTGTCATCAAATCAATCAGTGCTGAGACAATTATTTGTGGTCTGGAAAATCTCAGCATATATAACATTTTCAATGTGAGCTCATAAATCATTTCATGACCTTTTGAACTCGTTCATGAAATGTAACAGAGACGAGTCAACTACTTTTATCATGTTACTTTAAGATATGATTTTAATATCTTTATTACAAACATTATTTTTAAAGATATTTCAAATATTTTAGTACGATCTATGGAAAGTGCAAAGTTCTCTGATATCAATTCTAGGCAGTTTGCCAGTGTCAACAAGACTGAAGCTGAGTATGGGCTCATGCAAAATGCATTACACAAATTGTCTTGTCATTTCCGTCACCAGGTGCCAGGTACAAAAATGCAAGCAAATTGCACTCATGGCGAACATTCTAAGTAGACTGGGTGAATTGCCTAAATGGCAATCGCAAACAGTTCACTTTTAGAACATTCACATCTATCAGCGCCATTCTGGCAGAAATTTGGCATGGCAAAGTGAGTGTTGTCTGTGCCAGAGTTTCTAAACTATCAGAATTTCCATACACCCCCGATGTCCACCCATTTCATGATAGAGTTTCAATTGTTCCCTCGCCAACATTGACATGAAAAGGCGCATTCAAAACTTGTTGAAATACAAGTACCATTTTTGTTCACATATGTTGACATTTCAAACTTTGGTTGTGGATGAAATTTTAGCCTCATTCATCTCAATCAAGGGCTGCAATTAAGCCAAGCAGTGAGAATTTTTAAATGTGTTGTTTGAAACGAGTGAGAGGATCTGACCAACAAATATTGGGCTAAGAAAACAAAAATTTCAGCTCTCCATACACACACAAGTTTGCCAGTATGACGGTCACTGTGGGGCCTCTGTTAACTAACGCAAGATATTTTTAAATAAACAGCATCTCATAAACGCACACACCAGCCGGCAGAAATATTAGGGATATTATTTATGAGAAACAAGATATACTTTTATTTTCCATTTTAATTCTAAAATCATATTATAAGTCTTATTTTCAATATTTATTATAAGTTAATTTCAATTTAATTAATAA
>JBAMBL010001088.1:0-17642 GCA_037043405.1 Drosophila subquinaria | reverse complement strand
AAGTGAAGAAAAAAAACTTGTATACAATCAAATTATCTATGACAATTTCATGGCATTTCGCGAGGTGTCACAACAAGTTGCAGGTTGCAAGCTGTGATGCCATGATGCCGCATTCATTCCACTATTAGCCTAATTATTTATATATGTATTTTTGACAGACACTTTGGATCAACTTTGACCCAGAGTTAGTTTCAGAGTTTCAGCTGCCAACTGCGCTAATTATGTGAAAATGAGCTACACATTAAGCTCAATATCAATGGCAATGGCAATAGATGCGAAGGAAAGGAGGAAAGGGGCTGTGACAGCCGAAAAAAGTTAACACAACAATGGGCGTTGACTTTCTCATAATTATTTTGGGGAACGTCTCTTGATTCAAACGCAACGTAATTCAATTAGAGGCGCTGCTATAAAATGAAATGAGATGAGATGAGATGAAATGAATCAAAACAAAAGCAGCGTCCAAAATCCGCGGGGGCTGTGAGGCTTATTGGCCAACTATCATTGCCGTTGTTGTTGTTGTTGTTGTTGTTGTTGTTGTTGTTGTTGTTGTTGTTGTTGTTGTTGTTGTTGTTGTTGTTGTTGTTGTTGCTGTTGCTGTTGCTGTTGCTGTGTATCTTAATGTTGTCGTTGTCGTTGTTGTTTCTGCTGTCATTGGTAATAAATTGGGGTCACCGCAATTTCAAAAGAAAGTGAAATTCTGCAACTGTTGCCCGACTCCAGCTGATGGATGGATCAAGCCAGCGTCTCTCGCTTCCTCGCTCCCTGAATCTCTGTATCTGTCTCTTTCTCTGTCTTCTATGTGTATATGTATATAACCCGTTTCGTGTCGATAATAGAGGCAACTGCTACCAACTGCACTCCTTCGCATGCAACCTTGGCTTTGCACTTGAAAACGCCATAAGGTTTGACAAACGACCCCAGCGGGCAGAAAATATCCAAGTCGGAGATCCAACAAACAATGCGCCTGGGAATCTTACAGCGCTGATGTTGTGTGTTGTGTGTCACAGTGAAACCAATGGTTTTATTTGCTTGCGAAACTATAAATCATACGCAAATGAAAGTAGTAGTAATGTAAAGTACTCATAATATTCATATAGCTATGGAAACTGAACACATAAATAGAGCATTCAACTAAAAAAAGATAAGTATTTGAAAAAGCACAAATGTGTTTAAATTAATTTCAAAGTTAATAAACTTCTAGTTTAATATTTTATTTTATAGCTAATATCTTTGTTATTTGCTTATAAAATTTGCCAATTGAGTAACGTTTTTATATAACATATGGAATCTATTTACAAAAATATATTTAAATAAATTGTTTAACATTTAGCATAAATAATAATAAAATTAGTTGGTATTTTTATTTATTAACTTCTTTATAGTCACAATAAATTTGTTTGGTTTTATTTTAATTCCCAAAAGGACTAATTTTATTTATTCTACCATTATCCAACTTTTTTCAAAATGCTACATTTTCATTTTATTTAAAAGTAAAAATCTAAATCTACAAATCCAATTTATTGTTTGAAATGTTATGTTTGAAAAGTGTTTTTCACAAAAATATAGCTGATATTTAAGTAAATTGATTGATTAATATTAAAATGCATCGTAAATAAACTTGATAATCTGAGACTTATTAAAAGTAAAAAATCGAAATCAGCAGATTGAATTACAAATATTCAGAATCTCTCTCTCACAACATTTCTCTATTTTACAATTATTTTTGCACTCTATTTCCATGCCACCTCCGGTGTGGTTCCACTGTGCGCTGCCTCCCCGATTGTGGCTGCATCAACCGCAATTGTTGTCGAGCTCATATGCATGTCTATGCGGCATCTATTATGCATGTACATAACTACATGTATGTATGTGTGTGTGTATAGTATAACTATGAGTAAGTATATCTTCATATGAACTGCGTTGTCTTCCTCGAGTCTGTGGCAGCAATGTAAAAGTGAAATTGTCGATCAAAAATGTGAAAAGAGGCGGCAAATGCAAAAACAAAAACTGTCACAAGCGTGAAAATCACAATACATGCACGTACATTGGGTTTTTCAAACGACAACAACAACAACAGCAACAACAACAACATTCGCAATAATTCACATTATGCGCTCGTCACATTTCTTTTCCAGCAGCTGAAAGAAATTAATTATGAAAATACTCATCGCATGGCTGTAAATATTGTTGGAAAAAAAGGCAAGCAACGCCCAAGACGTTAAAAATTTATTGCAACTGCAACTGCAATTGCAACAAAACAACAACTACGATTGCAATGCCTTTTTTATTGTCATATGGAAGTTGAAATGATTTTTAAAATGGAAAACCTAACCCATAAAAACTAGTGTCACAATTTATTAGGTTTCTGAACCAAAGATCAAATAAAACGAGCTAGTCGAAAATGTATGACTAAAAGATACCCTATAGCTGAAGCAGAGTAGAGAGATGGGCTAGACTTTAAGTATCTCAAAATATTTTTATATAAGATATTATTTTATACCAATCAATAGCCCTAGGTAATGGGGGCATTTAGCGGGTCAAGACACCTGATCACTAAATTTTACATTCAGCAATAAATTTCTAACAATCAAAAATATCGAATTTCGGTGTTATATGTTATACATAAATAGTGTGATACTTAATAATGATTGGTTTCTTTTTCTCGAACAATGAAAACACATTTTTAGCAAGCATAAACAGTAGTCTGATGTAATAGTGATTATTGATCCCTCACACAATTTTAGTAACCTAGAATTAATTTTTAAATAAATTAAAATAATAATTACTACCAGCTTCACTTACATATATTCATAATTTGACAAACTCGATAACAAATTTTCAAAGATATTGTGGTCGCAGTTAACTCAATAAAAAACACAAATAAAAATATATTCATAATTTCTCATCAGATTTCCTTTACATTTCTAATATATAAAATATCAAAATACATTTTTTAAATACTAGTGTTGAGCACGACACCAATGAGAATCTCCAGTACTTTCATTTGATTCCGCAACTATGTACATACATACATATGTATATAGTACTCGTATTTCACTTGGAAATTGTTTGTTAAGACGCACAAAAACTTTTCCGTATTCACGGGAAGCCTCTGGGCGGAAACTTCTGTTGTTTCAATGCAGCATTTGATTTTGCAAGTTGCCACTGGACAACTTTTCCAAATGACTCGGCACAAAATGCCACAAAAAGCGAATAAAAGCCGAATGAAATGTCTGAAATTATGCATCGCAATCTGGGCCATAAACAAAAGATCACGTGACACGAGAATTCTAACGAATTCCCAATAAAAACATATTTGTCTGATAATGTTTACCAACAGTTAGCTGACATAAATAACTGGGCTTCTGTTATCAGCCAAGGTATTTTAGATACTATGTGCGATAGGCCCTATTTATATAGTATGTACGTATGTAATATAAGTATGTACGTATATTAAAAAGACAACTGGCAATCAACAATTGTTGACGCATAATTAAACCCAGCTGACAGCCAATGGAAGTCAATTAAGAGTATCTATAGGAATATCACAACTAGTCAAGTCATAATAATTTTTTTTAAGAAATTTTACACAATATAAAATTGCAAAAACTTTGAAAAGCTTGCTTTATAATAGGATCTTTGAATCTCTTTCTTTCCCTAACAAATACTTTTCAAGTTTGCTTATTTATTTAAAATATTTACAAATATTAAAATAATCTCCTGCATTGATTATAATAAAGATAAGTCTTAGCTTGCATTGAAATAATCAGAAATAAATAAATTTAATATTTATTTTAGCATTGCAAATATTGATTTTAAAATTAAAATATAATAATTATTGTGTTTTGTGCACTGATTATAACAATCTTTATCACGTTTCCTCTTCGGAACTCCCTCTCCTCTCCTTGAAATCATCCCCTTTCCTCTTCCTTTCTAGAAATTCCTGACCTTACTAGCTCTAGGGCCGTTTTTTTAATGTCTAAATAAGGTATTTGATAACTATTGAAAAGAAAATTTGAAGTAAAATGTATAGAAATTAATTAGGGTATTGAAACTATGATATTTGTGTTATGTGGCAAAGTGATAACACTGTAGCTAGTGAGTGACCTTTTTAAGTTTCTGTTGTCGTATTTATGATATCATTGAGTTAAAGTTCAATGAACAGCTGTTTTGTACAAAGCAAGCATTCTCTTTATTTCGTTTTAGCTCATGCATTTGGTTTCATCCTCTCTTACTCTTGTGTTTTTTAATGCTTTTGCCACTGTAAAAAATCAATTTAATAATTTAAAAAAAATTGCATCTCTATATTTAAATTTAAAATCTGTCCAAGGAACAATCAGTAAAATTTTAATTTGTGGGATTCGAACCCTAGTTATTTAACTGAAAAATCGAATTCTGACAAGTCGGCGACTCTAACCGTAGAGCCACAGGACCAAGAAAAATGAATTACTTTTACAACCAATACCAATACCAACCTCATTGTGACCTTATTTCGTTAGATACTTTTAACAGTCTGGCAACCTTTCTCCTTTTGAAATTTTGTCTCAATACGACGAATTTTGTATACATACCCCAGGGCATGTTTGATGTGATATACTTTTTTCTGTGTGTTTGTTGTCATTACAACATATAACACTTTGCCACATAACACAAATATTAGAGTTTCTGAATACCCTAAATGTCAAATTTGTTACTATATGTTAAATAGACTTTATATGTGCATTGAAACAACGGTCCTAATACTTGTATTATTACTAATTACTACTACTAATACTTTTTGATCTGATTGGGTTTTTCTGGGTTTTCCCAATCCATGCAATAAATGTTGGATCATTTTTAAAGTTTTTTGAATACCCCCAGATTTTTATCATTTCACCTAAATTTAAATTTTAAGTTTTAATTTATTTAATAATACTTATTTTTTTATATAACTTAACATTTACTTTAATTTTTACATTAATTTTGGTCAAGTGTACTTAGTTGACATTAAATAAATAAATAAATCATATATAATTCTACTTCTCTTAATTGAAGACTACCTGAGGCTGGGTCTTAAGTTTAAGTGGGAGGTTTCAGCTCTTTGACTTTATTAATCATCAAGGAGTTTTTTGGGAGGTGTTACTCTAAATTGAATAACCGTGGCAGCCTCGTAGTTGACCTTGCCACAGACAATAGCAACAACAGAGGTGAGCAGTCAAATGTGGCAAATATATAGTATGTACATATAAAGCCACTTAATTTGATTAGTTGCGCTTGGTGTTGGTGTTGGTGGTTTGACAGCCACTTCACTGTCCCCCAAAATGATATGAAAGAAAAGAAAAAGACATTTGCGCAATTTCTTTGGTTCATGCAGACAAAGTAATTTGTGCGCTATGCGCAATGCCTCGCAATGCGGAATCATATGGGAAGCAGCCGAAGAAGTCGAGGCAGAAACAGAAGCAGAAATTGTAGAGTCAACAATTGTGACAGCACGCAAGTAATTAACTAGTTTTTGTTATTTTGTTTTTATTTTTTCTCCTTTGGTTGCTATGATTTTTGTGTCGCGTAATCGCATTATAAACAAATTAATGCCTTGCATGGACATTTCGAGTTAATGGCGACGACGCGTCGTCGCATTCCCCAATCGATCAGTTAGCGAATCATCAAAAAAGTGGCGCCATCGTCATCCCCATCGATGTCGATGTAACCAGCAATTCGCATTGTCTTTGCATAATCGCGTCAATCGATGCTATTGTCATTCCAGCACTCCATTCATTCATTCATTCATACAGCACTCCCGGAAGACCGCAGTATTTATCACTGCACTTTTGTTGCTGTTGTTGTGGCATTTGTGAGACTATCAATTACAAATCCAAACAAACATACGAAGATTGGCGTTCATATCCCACGGTTATAGGATTGATTGGTTCGCCAAAACAAGGAAGATCACATGCTAAAACACAATCCAAGAGGTCCTAGTATACATATAGAAAGTTAGCTTTGAAAATCAATAATACTCAAAAATATACGAATTAATTAGTTCCTAACCCGTTTTGACATAAAAGAAGTTCAAATTAACATCTGGTAGCGTAATCTCATAAAATAAAATAACGTTCTACTTAGTTTAGTGAAACATGCTAATGTATTATGATTTGCGATGCTTTGCTATACATTCTGTCCTGCTCATCAGAAAGATCACAGCAATCATCAAAATTATCAGGCACCAAGACATTCTGGTTCATTTATATTTATATTTATTTATTTATTTATTTATTTATTGTCTGGCTAAAAGCAGCCGACACAGCAAATAATACATTAAAATTATAAAATATATATATTTAAATTACAAAATAAATTAAAATGAAGTTTAAAATTAAGATTCTAAAATTCTCTGGGGAATCTTAAATGAAAAAGAAAATGATTGGCCCAACATAAGTAGGTATCAAACAATAAAAAATATATACGCAAATAAATAAACATTCGCAAATTTTCATGTTTAAACTGATACAGCTCGCATTCAGATTGGTGAATTTTAATGGAATTTTCTGGAAAATGCATTTCATTAAGAGTACTCTTAAACCATTTTAGGAAAAAGCCTTACTGGTTTTGAAAAAAAATTAGGCTTGCTGAAAGCTCCGTTGCGGCCGTTACAATGAATGGAAGTCAATTTGAGGTTAACGTGCATTTGCACATACAGTTTGTCAAGTAATTGTTTGCAAAGCCTTAAAAATGTAATATTTTGACTTAAAATAAGAAAGTAATAGCTTATTATATATATTTGGAAAGGTCATTTAATTTTCGTTCGAATGATGCAAAAATTTCCTTAACCCATTAGTACCCATGGAATATTTTGAATTTTTGCAAAAGTCTACTTTTTCAACTTTTTTCCTCGATTTTTCACAAAAAATATTTTGATGCAAAAAAATTCTTGGAACAATTCTAAGAGTAACTGCAAAAAAAAATTTTTGCTAGTATTTTTTAAAATTGTTTGAAAATCCTACAAATGACCATTTAACCATTTTCCCATTTTCATGCAAAAAGTGCCTTTTTTTCAGTTTTCAAAAAGTTCTAAAAAATACTAGCAAAAATAGTTTTGAAAATTTTTTTTTTGCAGTTACTCTTAGAATTGTTTGTTTTTTTTTGTGAAAAATCGAGGAAAAAAGTTGAAAAAGTAGACTTTTGCAAAAATTCAAAATCTTCCATGGGTACTCAATGGGTTAAGGAAATTTTTGCATCATTCGAACGAAAATTAAATGACCTTTCCAAATATATATAATAAGCTATTACTTTCTTATTTTAAGTCAAAATATTACATTTTTAAGGCTTTGCAAACAATTACTTGACAAACTGTATGTACATACGTATATTAGCGAATTTTGCATAATGAACAAACAATATCCAAATACAAAAAATTAAGTGGGTGGAAAGATACGTGGTCTCATTAATTAAAAATCTTTGTTTTTGTCTGTTGCAGACGTTACACTTTTACAAACACAATTTTTTCAAATTATTAATGTATATTAAATATCTTTTCGATACAGTTTTTACCTTATTTAAAAGAAAGTAAAACAAAGACCGTTTTGCCCATCTTTTTGGCCATTGAAAATACCCTTTTTTCCAAGAATTATTGAAACTATAACAAAAAACAACTATTATAAAAAAGCATGCAGATTTTTTACAACTTTAAGCTTTCGCCCTTGGTTTAAAAATTTTCGGAATAGCCCATATACGTATGTGTTTAAATAAATAATTCAAATTTATTACTCACAATTTAAACTCTACTCACACTCTTTAAAAACAATATTAAGAAAATGCAATTCAACTCTAACAATATGATATCAATATTGACAGATATAAAGGCATTTGCCCTTAGAAATAAAATATAGAGACAGAGACACAATAAAACACGCAAAAGAGAGAGAGAGAGAGAGAGAGATAGATAGGTAAAAGAGACGCGCTAAAACAATTGGGCAGATTGCAATTCACAATAATCTGACAATGATATACAAAGCTAGCGAAAATGATGTGGCCAAGACCCCCCGAGAGACGCACGGGGAAGAGTCTGATGAGGTACAGCGGAGCTCCCACAAGATTTCAATAGAAACAAAACGAAATGTTAAAGATGCAAGGAAAAGAGAGTAAGCAAAAAACATACATATGTATATATAGAAAGAGAGGGAGAGAAAGAGAAAGAGATAGACAGAGCATGATAATAATAATAATAATAATAACAACTCCCAAGATTGGTAACATAATCGGTGCATTGTGGATTTTTATTGTTATTTCCATTGTCGCATGGCGCTCCAGTCACCCACAACCCACAGCCCACAATCCACAATCCACAGCCCACAAGCTGAGCGCCCACAGCGCCAAGTCACATCACCAGCTGTGACTACAGCCACACACACCACACACCACACTCTCAACTGCCAACTGCCAACTTCCACCCCCAACTTCCACCTTCAACTCCATCTCTACCAATAACGAATAAAATGGTAAAAAAAAAAATTAAAATAACTCCAACCGGCACATCAGGCCGAGCCGGCAAAGGTGCCGCTCAGGAAAAAACAAAAAAAAAACACACACACACAAAAAGAAAAAAGTGAAAATTTGTCCGTGTCCAAAAATTATGCGCTTTTCACACGCGCAGCCTCAGTCGCAGCAGAAGCAACAAAAACAACAGCAGCAACAGCAACAACAACAACAGCAACACTTGCCCATGTAATTGCTGCTAGCAATAGAGTTGAGGACAGTGGGGGTGTGAATGCTGGAAAGGGGGAGCAGCTGTTTCAAGACGTGTGACAACGTGCGCGTTGACTTTGTTTGGAAAACCTTTTATTTTTTTTCGCTTTCCAACGTAGAACCGGTCGACTGTTCCATGTGGATCTCTCAAGCTTTGCTTTAGTTTCAAGCGCGGCGCATGCACAAAAATTCACTTACAAGCGTCTGATCACCAGGGGGAAGGGGGGAGGGGGGAAGAGTTAAGGGTGCCGCGGACTAAAAACTGCTTATATTCGCAAGCTGACTGGAAAAGCACTGAGACTGGCACAGTGCAGCAAACTCAATAGGAACTAAAAGAGTTTAGAAATACCAACTTTCTTAAATTAATTTATTGAGAACTTTAATGATACTTATTGAGTCATTACTTTTTGACATTAATTAAGCAAAATGTTGGCATAGATTTGGTTCGGTGGGTCAGACTATTGATCAAGATTTAGGTTCGTTCGTGAGCCGGTTTCTATAGCCCCTGAATATACATTAAACATTTTCATTTTTTTTCTTGATTTTTTAAAAAAAATAAAATGAAAATTTTGTATATAAATATGATTTAAATATGAATAAGAAAAACTTGATAAATTTAAATTGACAGAAAATATTATAAAAAGGGTTATAGTTAAAACGAAAACATAGAATTTATTATAACAGTTATTTATGTACTTTGGACAGAAATATGTTCCAGTTAATCTAATCTAATCTATTCAGGTAACTCTTATTCAATTTTTAAACTATAAAACAGTTGAATATTCCACAATAGTGTAAAAATATGTAAAAATTAGTTTATTTACATTGAAGATCAAATACAGTGGAAGACCCATTTAGTAATTAGGTTTTAAATGATAAAAACAATTATTCCAAGAACTCTGAGCTGTCCAAATCGAACTATCAGGTAATATTAGACTACAAATTTTTCAAGAGGCATTTTCAGTCCACTGTGCAGTAGGCAACGACGACGACGTTGAACTTGAGTGTTGAAAATTTAAATTAAAACAAAAGTAAAAGTTGTTGTTGTAGCTCGCTGTTTCTGGCCATTTTCTATTGTTGTTGAATTTTTTCGGTTTTCTTTTGTGACCATTTCTTTTGGGGGTCAAATGCGATCACCGGCGTCTGGCCAAAAGTGTGTATATATGTGTATGTGTGTGTGTGTGCTTTAAGCCATGCACCCTGCGTCTTTTGGTAATTAAGATCTTGTTGCCCGGCCTAAGTGATGCCAATTAAGCCACGTTTTATGGGCTGCTGGGCCACTGTGCCACTGTGGCAGATGGACAGTTGGACAGATGGGTAGCTTCTTCAACTGAGCGATTGGTAAGAGGTTTTTGGCTATACCTTTAAAGCTGTCTATTTACATATATTAATTATTTGGCAGCGCATTTTCCACTCGCTACAGCAACAGAAATTATGCAAGTTCTGCAAGTGAGCAAAGGAAAATCCGAAAAATCGTTTCTTGTTTGTTTTTCTTCTTTTCCTTAGATCTGTGGGAAAAACTTGGGATTTTGGACAGGCCTCAATTATGAAACCGGACGACGAGTCAAGACGAGCGTCGAGTCAAGTCACATAAATAACTGACACTCTTTGTAAGTTGTTAAAATTGAAGTGAAATTGCAACTGATTATTTGAATTGTTATTTTTTCGTATTTTTTTTGTTTCATTTTTTTGTTTTTTTGTTGGAAGGCCGTAAAAAAGGGCATAATGAGAAAAGTCAAAGAGCCGCAAAGCCGCATACCTTTTTTATTTTAGTTATAATTAAATGACGCGACGCAAGAGCGCTTATAAATATTGTTTAAATCATAATATGGCATTGTTATACTATTGTTTTTTTATTATTTTATTCATTCGCATTTTATCTGCGTTCGCGTCTCTGTCATTAATTTCAAGATATTTGCTTGGGCACCATCTTAATTGGCCGCCTCTTAAATTGAGAGCGAGCAGCGAGACAACTGAAAACATTAATAAACTCATATTATGTACATATAGTATGTCGAAAGGAACATGCAACACACTGCGTATACATAATACCCATAAATCCATATCTCGTTTTACATAAATCCCGCAATTGCACGATTATATAATTTAATTTATCTCTAAACTGCAGTCGACAATTTGTCAATAATAAATTAATGCAAGTCTCTTGATTAATTATTGCAATATGTTAATTTAAACTTTGTTAACTTTCTCAATTGGATTTCAATTTAGAAGCTGTTGATTTATGACGATACATGTATACCCCGTAATCATGAAAGTGTGTTATCATCAGCATAGCTTCAAGAATATATTCTTGTAAGATAATCTATTTTATATTTTAAAAATATTTTTCAGCTCTCCGACAAATCCAGAAAATCAAGACAAGTTATTCACAAATTACCTGTTTTATTTTTTTGCTGACAATTTTAAACCGACTTCCTCTACTTTTGCCCCGAGTACACAGTATCTGCTAGTCGTGTATTCTCATTTGTTTCTATGGAAATTAGTTTGCCATTTCAACGGAAGTGTGCTACCAAAAGGGAAATGATGTTGTGGTACTTATGATATATGTCTGTACGTATGTACATATGTGTATATACATATAACAAGTCACTAAAAATTTCTCTCAAATGGAAGTTGGGAAATTATTTGAAATTCAGCTTTTTGATACGACTGGAAGGAAACCTTTTTTTTAACATAAGCAATATATCAAATCAAAGTCAATCCATGATATGACTTTGTTCAATTAAAAATTGACCGAGGGCAGCGTCAATCATCGATTGATCACACCGTATAAGCTCTCTAATAGCAGTTCCCATAGCACTCTGTTTTGGCCTTATCTGCCAATGTGCATGCCAATTACGCATTATATCGTTTGGCATTACCATTGTCTGTAATTTTTTTTTTTTGGCTGAAATGAAAGATCGATTCGAGCTTTTTGGCATGCGAAAAGCGCAGCGAACGTCGCGATTGGTTACATAAAAAAAAAAGAAGTAAACCGACAATGCCCAAAAAATGATGTTTAAATATATTACATTGGTATTGCCATTGTTAAATTTAATGTTATTGCTTTTTACTTTTTTACTTTTTGTTACTGCCCGGTTGCGGTTCGATGAGGTTCATTTTGGGGGGAGGAATTGTTATTGTAATCGGTATTGTCTCGGCGGGGTTCGCATGCGTAACAGGTGTGCGCTGAGTTGGACATTGCATTTCAATTGAAAAAGTGAAACAAATGGGAAGAGAGCACTAAAATCACAGACCATATACCACATGGACATGGTAGGGATACGGGAGGGGGTAGGGGTAGGGTTAGGAGCTAAGATCAAGGGGAGTTTACATATGTACGGTACTATTTGTGGATAAAACGCGACACGCATATCACATATGATGGATAATGGTTAATACCAGACACGTAATTGTAGCACCTAAAGGTGGGGCAACCATTGACGGCGAGGAGAGGTGTGGAAAGGGGAAAGCGGGGCATATGGAAGGGGGCATGTGAGCGGATTAGTTAAAAGTGCGCTGAAATTGTATTGTGTAATTGTTGCAGTGCATTTTATTAAACCAAATAACATTTCAGCAGTGACCAACAATCAAACAGGTGTGCATGTGTGAGTGTGTGTGGGGCAAGTCTAGTGTCATTGACTGTTTAATGCGTCCAAAGATGCGCACGGGCCACAATTATATAATCTCTTGATGATGGCACTTTAATTGACTGACGTTCGCCGGCTGTCAAAGTCGCGATTTCGGACGCGTCGCGTTGTCAGCTGGAACGTCATTGTCATGGGTTTTTCATAAGCTTACACGCAGGAATATTTACTGCAGCAAACAGAGACAGCAATAGCGATAGAGAGAGAGAGAGAGAGGGGCAATTGCTTTCGCAGCAGACGACGCATGAATGTGTTGATGTGATAATTCATTTAATTACAAAATTCATGGCTTATGCATTGGGAAGTGGAAAAGTGGTTGCAGTTTTAGCCAACATTGTTTACCCTTTTATTAACTCAACTGTGCGTTGTCATCAACACACAAAAAACGAAAATAAAACATATACGCTGCCTTCAAAATTACAGTTGCCAACTAAGTGCAACAATTGGCCCACTGCCATAGCCAACTAGCTGAACCGTTAACTGGCACTGGCCAACAGCAGGCATCTTAACTCAACCCCGAGAAATATCCAATACAGAATTTGAGCTTATCTGGTATCCTTGCACTAAGAGTTACACATGACAGAGAGAGGCAGTCGAAATAACCTACACTGTAAGAAAAAACCTACCAGATAACTTAATTATAACAAGATAGATTGATTATAAAAACATCTTCATTATAATCAAAATATCTAACAGTGGACATTTCCATCGAAAAACGGTTTGAAAATTATTTAAAAATTGTAAAGTGAAAAATACGCAAAAAAGAGAATAAGCCGATATTGTTGTCTAGTAAATATATGAAAATTTCAAGTATCCAACCAAAAATATTACCTTACCTCTGTGATAATATTACAATCAGCTCATTTTTCAACTCTAATCTGAACAATTGTGTGTGAATTAATTAGATATTATATTTTAAAAACGATTATTTTACTGATCAAAATGCTTTAATTTTTTTATTCACCCATTCTCTTTTATAGATAACATAAATCTCATTAATCTGCTCAAATTTTACGAGTAAATTTAAAAACTAACAGTATCAATTTTGTTTATTTTTAATTTTTAAACAACTCTACACTAAACTGCAAAAAAGGCACTTTTTGTATGAAAAGTAGGAATAAGGGGTTCAAATAGTAATTTTTTGCAGTTTTAAAAATATTATAAAAAATACTAGCGAAGAGATTTTTGAAAAAAAAATTTTGCAGTCACTATTAGAATTGTTAAAAAAAATTTTTGCATCTAAACTTTTTTTTTTAAATCGAGGAAAAAGGTTTAAGATGGGTCAATGGGTCCTTAATGGGTAAAGGAAAGTTCTGTATCATTCAAACGGAATTGAAATGACCTTTCGATTGATGCCAAAATGTACATGAAGTAGGTTCAAATTACGATTCGATTTTACTTTAAATGTTGTCAAAATAAATACTAGTGTATTTAAGTTTGTGTGTGAAATAATGAAATAAACCTAAATATTTTACGGAAAAAATATAAATATTACGGCTAAGAAAGTGGAAAGTGATTAGAGACTGTAGAAAGGTCATAAAACCCGATCCCAAATGGCCACTTTAAGGTGCTTGACAATCTACAGAGTCATGGCATGCAGAGACGTGGCATGGAAATCCTGACCTAGCCCTAGACTGGAACTCAAGATCATAAACTGAGATGCGGCTGAGATGTGAAAATTCTTGGTAAATGGGCGTACCGATGCGTCATTTGTTTTTATTTGGTTTTTACTTTTGGCTTTGTTTGGCTTGAATAACAATTTCCACACTTACCATTTTCACAGTCTTCTGCACAGTAAAAGCATAAAAATTTCCCAGGAAAAGTCTGAAGTGCGAGTTGTTTGCCTTCGTGCTCAACTTCGCCTCCTTCGTTTTCGTTTTCGTTTCGTGTTTCGTTGTCGCCTTCTTGTTCACCTTCGCTCCCAGGAAAAACAATTTTCGCTTGTGAGTCGGCTAGTTTATCCAGTCGATGGGTAGGTCTGTCTGTCTGTCTGTCTGTCTGTTTTTTAGTTGATTTGATGGATCCTGCGTGTCCGACAGGTAACAAATTTTTAGACAATTCGTGTGAATTTTCTATTTTCAATTGTTGCTAGATCGCTTGTAAAATAAATATTGTGTACGTATGACAAAAATTGCACTTGAAAAAAAAAATTATAGTTGAAAAAATCGGCAATTTTTTTTAATTCAAATTTGCGCACTTGAATTTTCTTTTCACTTTTAATTGCAGCACATGCGACACGGTTATCTCGCGGATCTGTATCTCGTGTATCTCGACTGAATCTCGATTGAATCTCGTTAATCAACCGCTAGCGAAACTATCGAAGCCCAAGACAAAATCAAACTGCACATGCGCGCAGGCGCCCACAAACTGAGACGCGCGCATGGAAAATGCGGCAGGTAAAGCGGAGGCAACAACACGACGCGATGCGACGCGACGCGACGTCGCACCGTGTGACCGAGAGTACCGAGAGTGAAAGAGAGAGAGCGAGAGAGCGAGAGAGAGAGAGAGCGATAGAGAGAGAGAGCCATTGTCTGAGTTGTTGTGTTACTTTGTCGCTTGTCGTTTGTCTAGCAAATACATAAATACGTGAGCGCTCGCGGGCGGCTTTTGCTCAAAGGCAACATGCAAAATGTTGCAAATGTCTGTGACAACAACTGAGACTCAAACTCAGCTAAAACTCAGCCTCAAAAATTGAGATTGAAATTAAGATGCAGTAGAGGTTGAAGATTCAGGCAAGACAGTGACATCCTTGCACTTTTCTAAACTAATTTGCAAATCTAATTGCAGCGCATATAACAAATTTGTATGTCTTAAATATTTTTAAAGTAAGAAAATGTTTTATTATTAGATAAGAAAGATAGTTCAAGCTATTTAAACTCTTTTCTTTACAGTCTATAACTTAAAGCTTATGTTAATTTAATTGTCAATTTATAATTTTAAATTTAGTTTAATTGTAAATATTTAATTTATGTATAAAAATAAATGAAATAAACATAAATTTTATTGTAAACAATTTTAAAACTTTCCTCATTTTCAACCTGAATAATAGGGAACAAAACCATCTGAATATCTGTTTCAAGTGGATTCTTTCAATGATCCTTAGTTTCAGATTAAATAACATTGGGAACATCTCAACATAATTCTTTTCATAATTACTGTTTAAGACATTTGACATACATATATACGAAATACAGATGATTCCTTGTTGATTACACTTAAACTTATAATTCAATGGATATTGCAATCGGCCGAGTTATAGTCTTATTAGAGATTACCAAGTCGAAACTTGGGTAATGAAGCTGGTTTCTTTTTTTTCAACAATGCAATGCAATTGTTGTTCCATTTGCCTGAAAAGGTCGTATAATTGTACAACATTTAAATGGTGATCTTGGCTGGCATATTTCTCTTAAATTATTTGATGTTTCAGCAACAATAACACGAAAAAACAAAAAAAAAAGAAACGACAACAACATGAAAACAACGTGTAAACGCGCAAATTACATAACAAGTGCGAGTGCGAGTATGGACAACATTCAAATGGAGATACAATTGTATCTGGCCATTTATCTCAGACGGTGCTTGGGTCGCCGATGGGCGCAGTTTCTGTTTATGTCTCCAAAAATGTTCGCACGAAATGTTTGTGATTTGTTTGCCCGTTTGTTTGCTGGGTCAAATAAGCAACCACTTCAAAAAGAAAGAAAGTGGGGAACAAAACTCATCACTGTTGTTAGATGCAGATACATGTGCTGAGCTGCAGATATTTAGATAGCAATATAATGTAATGGCCACGTATATGATCGTTTAGGTCCAAATGGCACAGTCTCTCAATCTCCAGCTAGTACGTGCAGCTTGTTTCATTTCATTGACTGTGCTCCTCTATCGCTTATCATATCATCAGCCAGCTTGAACGAGGAACGGGAAGAGGGACGGGTATTCGTATCTACGTGCCTGGACTGCGTCCAATGCCAAATGTGTCTGTGATTTTGCATTTGAAGCGAACTGAGCTTCGGACGGGCTTTAATTGTCGCCAGCGTTGAAATAATTTTAACGAGTTACGCGCATGCGCAATTGTCCAACCAAGCGACGGCTTAGTCCGCTTCTGCCGTCTCCACCCGCTCCCCCTGTTTTCGCCGCCTTCGTTTCCACCTCCACCTGCTACACAGTTGCCAGTTGCCAGCCTGCCCCAATGTTGCCTTATGCAATCTGTCGCACTCTGGCACTACTTTCACTCATTTGAGAATTCATTGAATTGTGGCCGCATATTTATCGCGCATTTTGCAAATTTCTATGCATTCCACAGATCCACCCTAATTATTCAATAAGTGTTCTATCTATTGCACTGCAAGAATCATTGAGATGATATCACTGCTTTCCAAAACGTGAATAACATAACCCATAAAAAAAACCTCTTTACGAGGTAAAAGTCTAGTGACGAAAACATTTTCATGCCCCAAAATTGCTGATATCCAATTCTGTGACGAATAATATTAAGTTTTACACATACATTATTTTAAACAAAATTTTTGCATTCGGCACTGCGCAAAACAGTGAGTTTTATTTGATATGAAGAATTGAGACATTTTACCGCAATGTGCCGACACAACAAAATAGGCTTTTCTTCAAATTTAAGTTTACCTGAGCTCGATATATGTATTTTCACAAGGCTTAGTATACTTGCACAATCTATTTCTAGTAGACCTTATTTTTATATTCTTTATTAATTTAATACATAGCTTTTTTTTTTTTGGGAAACATTTTAATTTACTGAAACTCTTTTAACGTGTTTACCAACGAGTATTTTATTATTTGAGGAAAGTGAAAGAACCTGGTACACATCGCGACTAATTTTCTTTCATAATTTTATGAAGACATTTCTGTCCAGTCATGAACGTAGAACCGGAATCTTCATCTCATAAAAGTGTAGCAAACTACCCCTTTGTGAATTTTACACGAGAATATGCAAAAAAACATTTCGGTGTGGACGTCATGACTGGACAGAAATGTCTTCATAAAATTATGAAAGAAAATTAGTCGCGATGTGTACCAGGTTCTTTCACTTTCCTCAAATAATAAAATACTCGTTGGTAAACACGTTAAAAGAGTTTCAGTAAATTAAAATGTTTCCCAAAAAAAAAAAGCTATGTATTAAATTAATAGAGAATATAAAAATAAGGTCTACTAGAAATAGATTGTGCAAGTATACTAAGCCTTGTGAAAATACATATATCGAGCTCAGGTAAACTTAAATTTGAAGAAAAGCCTATTTTGTTGTGT
>JBAMBL010001085.1:0-20684 GCA_037043405.1 Drosophila subquinaria | reverse complement strand
GATACCTTCTTCATAAAAATATTTTGCTGCTTGGCCAAGATAAGCTTAAAGAAAGCTTAACTTCATATTGCTTTAATTTTACTTTTAATTTACTATTTTAAAATTTATTATTATTTTTATAAGAAAATAAATAAAATATCAATTATTGCGTATACGCTGCGTAAGCCAGAAAACGCATTAGGAATACTTAAGATTGCTTGGAAAATTAAAGTAAAAATTCATATTTTTATTTAATATTTTGTCAAGTTTTACTGTAAAATTCGTGTGCTTAAATATTTATATTAAAAATAAATAAATAAAATATGAATAATTGCGTATACGCTGCGTAAAAAAAGAAGAAAATAATTAATAATAATTGAGTTTTATTTTACAATTTGTTTGTTTAAAAATATTTGCATATAAATAAAATAAATAAAACAAAAACTTATTAGGAATTTAATATTTTTAAGTTTATATTAATCAAAAATTTCTGTTTTTACTGCATGATTTGTTTGTTTTAATGTATTTATAAATACATTTAATGTAAAATAAATACATTAATACGCTGCGTAAACCAATCAAGAAACGCATTAGGAATACTTAAAACTGTCGAATAAATTAGTATTAAAATTCACATTTTCATAATTATATTTTTAAAGTTTTTTGTATTTTTTTTAATAATTATTTATAAAATAATTCGAAAAGAGGAAAATTACAATTATTAAGTATACGCTGCAGTTTCTAACCTCGCTATTAATAATAATAAAAGTGTATTTTATTTTATATTTTATTTTCCTACAAACTCCCTTTAACTTAACTCCACTTAAAAAAAAATATTAATAATAAAGCCTTACAAACATTTTAATATTAATATTAATATTTTAATTTTTATAAAAAATATTTATATCTAAGCATAATATTGAAATTCAACTGAAATATGAAAATAAATCATTTCTTTTCTTTTCCAAACAAAGAAATATATTTTTGTAAATATATAAATAATATTTAAAAAGTTTGTTTATAGTCAAGGACTTGACGCTTCGTGTTGCGTTATCTTTTGCTCTGTCTCAAGAGAAATACAAAAAGCCAGTCAACTATGAGAAATTCCCATCTATTAGTGGCAAAAATAAAAGACGAAGGCATGAATTTGAAGAAGAAGAAGAAGAGACTAGAGACTAGAGAGAGAGAGAGATTACTGTTATGGCAACTTCCATACCAACTAAGCAGCCAACCAAGCATTCAGCATGACTAAGCAACTGTCAGCTTTCCAAGTCTCGCTCCGCTCTTTACTCGACTCTCTACTCTCTTTACTCTCTCCTCTCTCCACTCTTAAATCTTAATGCTTTGGCTCTCAAAATGGCACCAGGTGGCATCGTCGATATTAAGCATTCAGCCTAAAGCACAGACACAGCTGTCTGCCACTTATGTTATAGAATACACACACACATAGACATAGACACACACAATGCGGGCCAACATATTAAGTACACCAGCATATAACAATTTATTTAATGTCAACTATTGTTTTTTATGTAGTTTAAAGTGAAAAATATTAGTATTTAACAGTAACCATAATCGTCACCACAGCCCTAACCATAACCGCAACCGTTAACCGGTAATAACCGATTGAAATTGATAACCGTTACTGAAACCGTAACCGAAACAAAACATTTATATTTTCATCCAATGCCCAATAACCGAAATTATTCCAACCGAAATAACCGTTAAAGAACCGATTCATGCATAACGGTTAATTTTGATTCGGTCAAGAATAAAATTGAAACAAGTTGTAAAGATGTAATAATTTTAAAAATAAATTAATGTTTTCTTAATTTATACATTTCACTGAAAATCTTAATTTTTTAAATATTTGTTTTCAAATTTACATATTTTTAAAAGTCAAATTATTAATTTAATAATATTTAAATAAATATATATTCTCAAGAAAATTTGACAGCGGCATTTTCATGGCCTAGGCGTTATTATTATACTGGTGCTGAGTTTGTAACTTTACTAGTTGAGTTGCCTTTTGCTTTTCGCACATAGAAAAAATCCCACAAAAATATGTGAGGGAGCAAGAGAGGAAGAGGGAGAGAGAGAGAGAATGAACACTCTGGTCATTAGCTAAGGATTTATGATTCCCTCTCATGCACATCTTTTAAAATGAAGAGTTCATGTTTCCCACCTGAATTTCTTACTTCCCTTAGCCAACGTGACGGAAGAGAGGTGAAAGAGAGCGTAAGCTGGCTTGTTCTTTATCTGGCATGCACTTATTGTTTGCAGCTAATGTAAATTAGTTTGCCGAAAGCAGTCGCATTGAAATTTTTGCAGGTAACAAAAAGCAAACACTGCAGACAAAAATTGAGCACTTCAGTTAAGGGTGCTCTATGTCTTACACACCCAGTATCAAAATAAGTAAAAACATTTTGAGTAAAAAAGAAAATAAATAATAATAAAAAAAGTATTTGAAACGCCAAAAGCCTATCCGGGAGCTACGTATGCAGCCTATTTATAGACCACACGCATTCTCACTCTCTGTGCGTGTGTCGGCTGCGACGCCGGCAGAATCATGAGCTCCCATTCCATGGGATAGGCTTTTGGCATTTTGAATTTAGAACCTTTTTATTATTATTTATTTTCTTTTTTACTTAATATTCAAAATGTTTTTCTTTAATTTTCATTTCATATATTTTGTAGTAAATATGTTTCTTTATGTTTTAACTTTGTTTGATACTGGGTGTGTAACAGTCGAGCACCCTTAACTGAAGTGCTCTTCAATTTTTGTCTGCAGTGTTTGCTTTTTGTTACCTGCAAAAATTTCAATGCGAGCTGCTTTCGGCAAACTAATTACATTAGCTGCAAACGATAAGTGCATGCCAGATAAACACGAGCCAGCTTACGCTCTCTTTTTCACCTCTCTTTCCCCCTCTCTCTCTCTCTTTTTCGCTCGCCCCTTCCGTCACATTTGTGTCGGATTAGGGAAGTAAGAAATTCAGGTGGGAAACATGAAATAACTCTGAACTCTTCATTTAAAAGATGTGCATAAAAAGGGAATGGGAATCATAAATCCTTAGCTAATGACCAGAGTGTTTCATCTCTCTCTCTCTCTCTCTCTCCCTCTTACTCTCTCTTCCCCTCTCTTTCACTCCGTCTCCCTCACATATTTTTGTGGGATTTTTTCTATGTGCCAAAAAATGAGGCACACAAAAGGCAACTCAACTAGTAAAGTTACAAACTCACGCCTACATATAAAGTTGATGCGAGCACAGTCATGGTCATCATAATAATAACACCTAGGCCATGAAAATATTTGCAATGCCGCTGTCAAATTTTCTTGACAATATATATTTTTATTTATTTAAATATTATTAAATTCCAGTTTAAACAATGTTAAAAATATGTAAATTTGAAAACAAATATTCCAAAATTTAAAAAATTAAGATTTTTTTAGTGAAATCAATATATAAATTAAATTAGGGCAGAATTCAAAATTTAATTTAGTTTTAAAAATCTTAATTTAAAAACATTAATTTATTTTTAAAATTATTACATCTTTACAACTTGTTTCAATTTTATTCTTGACCGAATCAAAATTAACCGTTATGCATGAATCGGTTCTTTAACGGTTATTTCGGTTGGAATAATTTCGGTTATTGGGCATTGGATGAAAATATAAATGTTTTGTTTCGGTTACGGTTTCAGTAACGGTTATCAATTTCAATCGGTTATTACCGGTTAACGGTTGCGGTTATGGTTAGGGCTGTGGTGACGATTATGGTTACTGTTAAATACTAATATTTTTCACTTTAAACTACATAAAAAACAATAGTTGACATTAAATAAATTGTTATATGCTGGTGTACTTAATATGTTGGCCCGCATTGTGTGTGTCTATGTCTATGTGTGTGTGTATTCTATAACATAAGTGGCAGACAGCTGTGTCTGTGCTTTAGGCTGAATGCTTAATATCGACGATGCCACCTGGTGCCATTTTGAGAGCCAAAGCATTAAGATTTAAGAGTGGAGAGAGGAGAGAGTAAAGAGAGTAGAGAGTCGAGTAAAGAGGGGAGCGAGACTTGGAAAGCTGACAGTTGCTTAGTCATGCTGAATGCTTGGTTGGCTGCTTAGTTGGTATGGAAGTTGCCATAACAGTAATCTCTCTCTCTCTCTAGTCTCTAGTCTCTTCTTCTTCTTCTTCAAATTCATGCCTTCGTCTTTTATTTTTGCCACTAATAGATGGGAATTTCTCATAGTTGACTGGCTTTTTGTATTTCTCTTGAGACAGAGCAAAAGATAACACGACAACGGGACAATGGGACAACGGTATAAGCAAAGCGTCAAGTCCTTGACAAAATAACAAACTTTTTAAATATTATTTATATATTTACAAAAATATATTTCTTTGTTTGGAAAAGAAAAGAAATGATTTATTTTCATATTTCAGTTGAATTTCAATATTATGCTTAGATATAAATATTTTTTATAAAAATTAAAATATTAATATTAATATTAAAATGTTTGTAAGGCTTTATTATTAATATTTTTTTTTAAGTGGAGTTAAGTTAAAGGGATTAGGAAAATAAAATATAAAATAAAATACACTTTTATTATTATTAATAGCGAGGTTCTTTTTCCCCTGGCAAACGCAGCGTATACTTAATAATTGTTATTATATCTCTAATTGTTTGAATAAAACAAAACTTTTAAAATATTAAATTAAAAATATGAATTTCAATATTAATTTCAGCAGCAATCTTAAGTATCTCTAATGCGTTTTTTATGGCCTGCTTACTCAGCGTATACGCAATTTTCCTCTTTTTCGAATTATTTTATAAATAATTATTAAAAAAAATACAAAAAACTTTAAAAATATAATTATGAAAATGTGAATTTTAATACTAATTTATTCGACAGTTTTAAGTATTCCTAATGCGTTTCTTGATTGGTTTACGCAGCGTATTAATGTATTTATTTTACATTAAATGTATTTATAAATACATTAAAACAAACAAATCATGCAGTAAAATTTTGATTAATATAAACTTAAAAATATTAAATTCCTAATAAGTTTTTGTTTTATTTATTTTATTTATATGCAAATATTTAAACAAACAAATTGTAAAATA
Organism: Drosophila subquinaria; assembly: GCA_037043405.1. NCBI lineage: Eukaryota > Metazoa > Arthropoda > Insecta > Diptera > Drosophilidae > Drosophila > Drosophila subquinaria. Next base: position 15,579 of record JBAMBL010001085.1, on the reverse strand, counting down.
AAACTTTCAATTATTATTAATTATTTTCCTTAGCTGTCTTAAGTTCTCCTACTGAGTTTCTTCTTCTTCTTTTTTTACGCAGCGTATACGCAATTATTCATATTTTATTTATTTATTTTTAATATAAATATTTAAGCACACGAATTTTACAGTAAAACTTGACAAAATATTAAATAAAAATATGAATTTTTACTTTAATTTTCCAAGCAATCTTAAGTATTCCTAATGCGTTTTCTGGCTTACGCAGCGTATACGCAATAATTGATATTTTATTTATTTTCTTATAAAAATAATAATAAATTTTAAAATAGTAAATTAAAAGTAAAATTAAAGCAATCTAAAGTATTCTTTAAGCTTATCTTGGCCGGCTCACGCAGCGTATACGCATTAAATATTATTCTTATTAATTTTTTTTTTATTTTCCATTTAATTATTTTAGCAATCAAACTGTAATATAAAACTTTATAAATATTAAATTATTATTGATTATTTTCCTTAGCAATTTTAAGTATTTCTTATGCGTTTCTTTGGTGGCTTACGCAGCGTATACGCAATTTTTGTAATTTAATTTATTTTCTTAATAGTTATAATTATGATGACGATGATGATGATGATGATGATGATGATGATGATGATGATGATGATGATGATGATGATGATGATGATGATGATGATGATGATAAAGATAATTGTAATCGCATCATTTACAATAATGCATAAGAATCTCAGCATTTCTGTGTAAACAAAGTGTATTTGTATTTGTCTTTTTATTTGTGTTTACATTTGTATTTGTGTTGTTGTTGTGTTGTTGTTATTGTTGTTGTTTCATTGTTGTTGTTGTTGTTGCTTTCTGTTGCAGCCTCGATTGGCGGACACGCGTCGCTCGGCAATTCATTGTGGCGACAACGATGTGGACACGGATTATTATCGACTGCGCAGTTTCAGCATCACGTCGCACGGCGTTTGCAATTTGGGTGATTCATTACGGTAAAGTGGGCGTGGCAGCAGCACACAGACACACACACACAGACACACACACACACACACAGACAGACACAGTTAGACAGACAAAGAGACAACAAGCTTGTTACTGTTGACTGTTTTGCATCTCTGACAGTTTACTTACTTCTTTTTCTTTCTCTTTCTTCTTTCTCCTTCTCCTTCTCTTTATCTTGTTTCTCTTGACAGCAGTCGCAGGTCACGTTCGATCAATTCTGTGACATCGGCGGCAACAACGACGCACAGTGGTGTGGATCGTCACAATAGGTGAGCATAAATATCAATATGAAATGGAATATGAATATGAATAAGAGTGTGAATATGAATGTGAGTGTGTGGATTTGTACAGTGAATTTCAGTCTTAGTTCAGGCAATACACTGGTTTTAAATGAATTGAATTTCATTTGATTTTGTTTCACTTTAAAAACTAAAAATAAATAATAATAAAATTTTCATTATAACTTAAGCTTAAAAACCTGATCAACAAATTTCATTTGAATTTATTTAAATATAATTTATAAAACACAAAAATATTGAATGTAAATGTAAATTTAAACTTCAAAAACTAATTACAAAAATTTTAGTTTCATATAATTTTTTTGTTATTTATAAAAATAAAATAATTTAAATTAAAAGTTGATTTTAAACTTAAGCTTAAAAACCTGATCAACAAATTTCATTTGAATTTATTTAAATATAATTTATAAAACACAAAAATATTGAATGTAAATGTAAATTTAAACTTCAAAAACTAATTACAAAAATTTTAGTTTCATATAATTTTTTTGTTATTTATAAAAATAAAATAATTTAAATTAAAAGTTGATTTTAAAAAATATTTAATGACATCAAATTATAAGGGGGTTTTCTAGGTTAGATGGCTGAATTCTAGCTATTATTTTTATATAAATCGTGGACAGAAACCGCGTTAAGATTTTCTAGTTCTGCTTTTTGTATTTGGTAGGGAAATATATTCAAAAAAATAACAAAATTAAAAAAAAAGGTTGCTTAGTTCAGAAAAAAAAGAAGCTGGTTAGAATGAATGCCTTCGTCGCCCGTGCCTCGAGAAAAAAAAGAAATTTGTAGAAATTGCAGTCATTTGAAAATGAAAATTCGATTTTTCACTTTTATTTTTGCTTCGTTTGGCACTTATTTTATCAAAATCGGTCCAGAAAAACTTGAGTAATCGTGTGAACATGTTTGCAAATCATGAAAAACGCGTTTTAAGTTTTGACTTCACTTGCATTAACATTGCATTGACATTGCGTTAACATTGCATTAACATTGCGTTAACATTGCGTCAACATTGCACTAATATTGCATAAATGTTGCACTAACATTGCGTTAACATCGCATTACCATTGCGTTAACATTTAATTAACATTTCGTTAACATTGCATTAATATTGCATAAATATTGCATTTCGTTAACATTGCATTAACATTTCACTGACATTGCGTTAACATTGCATTAACATTGCTTTATCATTGCGTCAACATTGCATTAATATTGCATTAATTTTGCATTAATATTTCGTTAACATTGCATTAACATTGCATTGACATTGCGTTAACATTGCGTCAATATTGCAATAATAATGCATTAATTTTGCATTAACATTGCGTTAACATTGCATTAACATTGCGCTTACATTTCGTTAACATTTCGTAAACATTGCATTAATATTGCATTAACATTTCCTTAAGATTGCATTAACACTGCGTTAAAATTGCGTCAACATTGCATTAACATTGCATTAATATTGCATTAACCTTGCGTTAACATTGCTTCACAAAAATTGCTGTATTTCCCAATCTATTTGGAATTTTGAAATTTTTTTTTTTTTTTTATAAATTTGCGTCGAGTAGCAACAGTTTTAGAAAACAGATTGAATATAATACCACTTATATTTTGTATTTTTTTTTCCACCTAAAACTGTTTTATTCAAAAATCTTAATATTATTGGACTTAAAAAAAAATAAAATTACTTAAGACGCATATTCTAGAATCCAGATGTTCAAAATCAATCACTTTTTGACCAGTGTATAGATTGTTTATCAAATGACAATGGAACTTGGCGAACAAGGCACAGGCGCAAAGTTCATAAACGGTGCCCAACAATGAAAAGCGTGTCCCACACACGGAAAGAGAGAGAGAGAGAGAGAGAGGGAGTGAGTGAGGGAGAAAGGTAGACAGGAGTGCAGACTAATTTCATACAATTTCCACACACAAAACAATTTCCGCTGCCATTACCAACAGCTTTTCCTTCGCTTTTCTTCTTTTTATTCATTTTTCTTTCTTTTCATTTTTTGTTTGTTTGCTTGTTTTTTTTTTTTATTTACTTTATTCGTATTTTGTAAAGGAATTTTGCTTTTATTGCTTGCTTACTGTTTGCCCCTCACTTCCCCCCCTCACGCTCTCTCTCACTCTGTCTCTTTCTCTGTGTGTCTCTTTCTCTCTCTTGCATGTGGCATTTTACATTGTCGTGGGGTTCTTATTATTATTACTGTTATTATTGTTATTACATGCGCCGATGTCACTTTCTCTTTCTGTTTTCATCATCATCATCATAATCATCATCATCAGTTGCCTTTTGGAATCATTGAATCAAAGTCCTTTTAAACAAGCAGACAGTTTATTTAAATTAAATACTTTTTACGTTCCCATTATACGCCCAGTTTCTAATATACTACGTATTTTAACTACTATTAGTATAAGCTATCATCCTACTAAATCGCAACAAGATTGGCCAAATAGATCGTTAGTAATGACGGATTAAAGTCTTTAAGCAATTTGGCTGCCTTAAAGTATGCAATATTTTTTTTATGTTCTTTTGTTTTTTTTTTTTAATCTACTTTTAGTTTATTTTAATATTATGTTATTATTTACATTATTTTTTTTATTTATTTAATTATTTATTATTTATTTATTTTATTATTCTGTTATTATTTACATTATTATTATTTTTTTTTGTTATACAAATTTGTACATTTTATTTGAACAAGTTTTCTGCAACTCAAACTAAAAAAATTTTTATCATACAGATTTAAGTGAAATTCAAGCGAAAGCGATTTCTGTGGCACCTGTGTATGTAATTTTAAAAAAGTATTATTATTGTTTTATCTTATTTTATTTATTTGGTTTTTTTTTCTGGATTTAAGACACTAGTCACTATTATTAACATCGATTTTAAAATATTATTAACATCAAAAATTCACAATTTATAAGGAAAATTAAATATTAATAAGTTATCAAATCAAACTTAAGCTTTAGTTTTAAGTAAAATTTAAATTTTAGCTAAAGATTTTAACTATTTTAATTTTCTATTACTATTGTTTTTTATTTTCGTATTTTTTAATGATTTTTAATTATTTAATATTATCTATATTTTATTTTTATAAAAGCAAAACATTTATTTTTTAATATAAATGAATATGTCTGTGAGTCACTGTATGTATTGTAAAATATTCTATGAATAGTCATAAAATGTCAATGACTTGATTTATTTTGTAATTTGTAATTCATTAGCTGTAGTTCTTCTTCTCTCTTTCCCCGTCTCTTTGATGTTGTGTTGTCTCTTTTAAACTGCAGCAATGCGTCGCGCACTTCCGGTTGCTGCGATGTCGGAGGCGTGGCGGGAAAAGGCAAGAGATCGGGGTCGGGGGCGGGGGCGGACCCCTCGCTCGCGCTGCAGCCGCAGAAAGTGAATGGCCATCATCAGAATGTGAATCAAAATGGCGATCCCGTGCCGGCGTATAAAATCGCAATGCTCGGCGCTTCCGGTGTGGGAAAGACAACGCTGACGTATCAGTTCACAACATCGGAATATATCTGCGCCTATGATTTGAGTCTGGGTAAGTCAACCATCAATAACAAAATCACAATCAAATTCTATCGAACCGGAAGCGGAAGCCAAACCGGAAACGGAACTGAAAACAACCAGAAAACATGAAATTAAAATCATGTGACACGCGTTAAACGATAGCATTCAACAAAATGTCGAAATAGCAGAGGACAAGCTAAATTACAGTGGGTCACAGTGGGAATGCGACATGCGCGGCACAGTTAGTCACGCAAGTGTTTTGACAACATGCAAAAATTCACATACAAGTCAAGCTATTTTTTTCAACAAAATAAAAAATTTACATACAGTTTGTCAAGTCAATATTTTGACAAAATACATGTAAATACTTCTCATACAGTTAGTCAGGGAATTGTTTTGACAACATGCTAAAATTCACTTACTATCAGTTTTTAAAATATATTTACTTGTCATACAGTTAGTGAAGCAATTGTATTGACAGCATACAATATAAACAGAGTATAATACAAAATTTATATACAGTTAGTCAAGCAATTATTTGAACAGCAATTATTTTTAAAATATATTTACTTCTCACACAATTTAAGTATTTTTTCTACAATATAAAAAATTTACATACAGTTGGTCAAGCAATTATTTTGACAACATACAAAAATTCACATCCTGTTTGTCAAGTAATTATTTTTAAAATATAATTAGTTCTCATACAGTTAGTGAAGCAATTGTATTGACAACATACAACATACAAAATTTACATACAGTTGGTCAAGCAATTATTTTGACAACATACAAAAATTCACATCCTGTCGGTCAAGTAACTATTTTTAAAATATAATTACTTCTCATACAGTGTGTGAAGCAATTGTATTGACAACATACTATATACAAAATTAACATACAGTTAGTCAGGCAATTGTTTTGACAAAATATACAAATTCAAGTAATTATTTTTAAAATTTTTATAGTTTTCATACAGTTGCTCAAGCAATTGCTTTGACAATATACAAAAATTCACATACAGTTGGTCAAGTAATTATTTTTACAAACTAAAAAAAAAGTTCACTTTCAGTTAGTCAAACAAATATTTTGACAAAATAAAAAAACATTTGCCTAGTATTTTTTATTTTTTTTTATAAATATATGGGCAGCGTGGCGAACGTTACAGTGGAATATATGACCATATTAATCCAGATAAAAATATAATGATAGGAAGTCTCGTTAAATAAATATTTTAAATCTTATCTGTTGCGAACGTTTCACATATTAAATACATTTTTACTTCGAATAATTAGAATATATTAAACATCCGATTAAAACATATCGATAAGAAGTATCGTTAAATAAATATTTTAAATTTTATCTGTCGCGAACGTTACCATTTTTAAACACATTTTAGCATCAAATTATTAAAATATATTAAACATCCAGCTTAAAAAATATTGATAAGAAGTCTCGTTAAATAAAAATTTTGATTTTGATCTGTTGCGAACGTTACAATTTTTGCCACACTTTAACTTCAAATTATTAATAAGTTTATATTAAATACCGAGCTTAAAAAATATTGATAAAAAGTTTCGTTAAATAAATATTTTAACTTTTATCTGTTGCGAACGTTACACATTTTACACACATTTTTACTTCAGATTACTAATATATATTAAATACCCAGCTTATAATATATTGATAAGAAGTATCGTTAAATAAATATTTTAACTTTTATCTGTTGCGAACGTTATACTTTTTACACACTTTTTAACTTCAAATTATTAAAATATATTAAACATCCAGCTTAAAAAATATTTTTAAGAAGTCTCGTTAAATAAATTTTTTTAACTCTTATCTGTTGCGAACGTTACACTTTTTATACACATTTTTACTTCAAATTATTAATAAATAATAAATATCCTGTCAATATGTCCAACAAAGTATTGTTAAGTAAACAGCTTAAAAACCAATATAAAACAAAACTCAATATTCAAAAACTTAAATGAATATCAGCGTTAATCCAGACGTTTTTAGCCCACTGTTCGGGGGGAGGATTAAAAAGTGGGCGCGATTGTGGCTTTTAGTCAAGCGCATTTGCATTTTAATTACGCCGCAGACTCATCAAATATGAAAAGTGCCGTTGCTAATTTCATTAACTTTGCTAATACATCACTGGGAAAATTAATGAAAAGGAGAAGGGAGAAGAAAGTACACAAGGGAAATGGGAAGTGGAATTGTGGGAGGAAGTAAAAGACAACTTACAAGTAAATATCTCAAATAGCTCAGCAAAATGACTGAAAATTGCTTGAAAAACGTTTCCTAGTTCTATTTGGAATACAGATTTTCAATATCGATTTTATGTCATATTATCAAATTTAAATAGACAGAAATGACAGTGAACGACGAGTTAGAAGAGAGTCAACAATTAATGACAGCGATTTGTTCTTAAGATGTCATCAATTTGAAATTGATATCAATTAAAATTGTTGCCTACAAATATCTAATTACTAAACTGCTAATCCTTAACTTTACAATGCATTAATAAATTCTTAACAAATAAGTAAAAGGGTATAAATATTGTATTCGTTGCAATGTTTATTGTTATAATAATAATAATAATAATAATAATAGAAACGACAGTTATTTAAGCATTAAAATCAAACATGAAAATCAAATTCAGTTGTTTTGACATCCATGGAAAGTTCATTTCAATCCTGCTTGAATGATACATAACTTTACTTAACCCATTAAATACCCATCAAATATTTCGAATTTTTGTAAAAGTCAACTTTTAGAAACTTTTTTTTCTCGGGCTTAAACAATAAATCAGGGGTGCCCAAAGATGCCTTATGGATGTGCACGCACCAATACAAATAAAAAAAATGCGCACACACACATAAAACGAAAATTTTTTTTATTTCAATGTGTACACAGAAAAAATATAGGAACATGTTTCCTCAAAAAAAAAAACACAAGTGTCACACGTTTCACATCGAAGTAGACTTCTTATTTTTCGGTGTACACCAAACGACAAGACAACAACAAAATACATTCGGATTATCAAAAGCAAAACGATGCAATTCAATTGTTTTTGTTTTGCCAGCAACGAAAGTGGACGGAAAGCAACAATGCAAGATTTGTTCTTGTTTTGACAGCAACGAAAGACGACCGAAAGCGTAATGTGCAAAATTTATTTGTGTAATTTGCCAATGTGCGCCAGAAGCTTAACAACGTGTATTCTCACGCACTTCCCAAATCCTATGTGCAAAACAAAAACAAATGTGCGTCGTGTGCATAGGCGATGGTCATCCCTGCAATAAATGCTTTGATGCAAAAAATTTCTCCAAACAAAACTAATAGTGACTGCCATCAAAAATCTCTTTTTTTTTAAGAAACACATTTTAATTTCTATATACAAATATAAGCTACTATTTGAGTATTCAAATAAAAATTCAAGCTGTAATTAGTGAACTTTCTCTGAGTGGCATTTGTGTAATGAACAACAACGTGTCCTGAATTCATCAGAGCTGAAAAGTGCTCGGCAATCCCATGTGGCAAGTGCGTGCAACGGATTTGAAGCTAGAATCTAAAACGCAATTTCAGTTGCAGTTTCCATTTTGCAGTTGCTATCGGAATGGAAATCGAGCGTTAAGTGCGTATTTTTAGCTTTCAGCTCGGCCTCTGTCCGTTTTTTCTCTCTTTTTTTTGTTGCATGAGGAGGTGGAGTTGGGAATAGGCGTGGCAGACGTAAAGGCTCTCAGTTCTGAGCTTTGTCATGCTAATCCTGCAACTATAACAACAACAATCAGAACAACAACAACAACAACAGCAATCAGAGCAACATTTGTTCCACTTCAAGTGACGCTTTCACATTCACGATTTGATGCACAATTTGCATGCTAAAGGGTTAAACGGGGCTGGGAATTCGAATGGGTTGCGTGAGTTAAGAAACCAATGAGAAAGCCACACGTGGCGAATGCCGCTTTGCCACCAGCCTATAAGCCTCTGTTGACATTTCGCTGCTGGGCTAAACAAAACTAATGGACGGTGCTACAGTCGAGCATACTCGACAGTCGGAGACCCCGTACAGTCGAGTGTACGATCAAAATGTTAAGGACATAGAAAATTCCCAATCTATGAGTTCGGTTGAGATACTAAAAAAATGTCATTCTATATCTATATTTTCGATCAATCGTTCCTATGGCAGCTATATAATATAGTGGACCGATGTAAAATTGATCAGTATGTATGGGACTATGCCATATACATATTCTGTCAGTTTGGTTCAGATATCTCAAACAACAAAAAGTTTTTCATACTAAGACTTGATTTTCGAGTGATCGTTCTTATGACAGCTATATGATATAGAGGTCCGATCTAAAACAAACTCGATCTGCGTGCAATATAGACGAACCTACATACCAAGTTTGGAGTCTCTAGCTCTTATAGTTTCTGAGATCTAGGCGCTCTTACAGACGGACAGACGGACGGACGGACAGACGGACATGGCTATATCGACTCGGCTGTTGATGCTGATCAAGAACATATATACTTTATGGGGTCTGCCACGCCTTCTTCTGCCTGTTACGCACATTTTTTTTTTGTGACAAAGTAGACCCCTGAACTTTTTTTTAAGTACGGGGTCTAAAAACTCTCGCTTTCAGAAAGCACTGAGCAGAATGCAACTAAACAGAGAGAGAGAGGGGAGAGTGTGTGTTGAACAAAGAGGGAAGGCGAATGAAATTCCTCAAGTTTTAATTAGCACTTCAGTCAAAGGGGAAAAACAAACAAGGAACCAAAGAAAAGGAAACTTTATAATGCACGCAACTTTTTATAGTTCTCTCTCTCTCTCTCTCTCTCTCTCTCTCTCTCTCTCTTTTTTTCTCGCTGGGCTCTGGTCTGTGTTTAACGTGCGTAAACTCAACAAAGCTGCCAATAGCTGATGCTGCCCTCGCTTTTCCAAGAATAACAACCAAGACTCTAGTCAAGTGGTGTGGAACTAGAGGTCTGCATGAATGAACTCAAAACAAGACAAATGAAGCGCTCACACTCAAAATGAACAAATGAGTGAATATGAATTCGCACTCAAATGACTTCGGCTGAATGTGAGACTCAGTAGGCCAACATTCAAACATTTTTTAATTTTATAACTATAAAATATGTTTTAACATACATATATGTATGTGATTAAACCCTTTTTGAATGTAGAAACATTATTTTGGTAACGTTGTCTGGTTTGGTGGCAATCACACAACGTTTTTCAGTTATAAAATTGTGCGTCTGAAAATACGCTTTCGCGGTTTGCTGGCATTGAATATATTTTGCAACTTATTTTGTCCAAAAGCGGAACAAAATCTTAGTGCATGTGCCACCAAGGCATGCTTATTAGCGGCTTGATCTTGTGCGTTAATTGTTCCATCCATCTTTGTCATAAGGCGTTAAAAAAGCTAAACTGAAATAACACATTCGATTAATTCGAATTTGTTTGACAATGCTAATGTCATCTATCGTTTTTACACCTTCGTTCATTCGAACTCAGCTCGTATGAATGCCGAACGCTTGGAACACAACTTTACTCAATTTCATTTGTATTAAAGTTTTGGGTACTTGCATGCAGACCGATATTGGGAGCTCATAATTCTGCCGGCGTCGCAGTCGACACACGTAGAGAGAGTAAGAACTCGTGTGGTCTATAAATAGCACGCTCGGCGGCTTTTGCTCTCTTACGTTGCGTGTCTTCGGCTTCTTGTTCTCTCACGAATCATCTGATCGGCTGGTCCTTTTCGATGTCAATCGCTGAGCTGCGCTAAATGAGGAGACTTTTATCATGCACTGCAACTGATGCTTTGCTCTCTTTACTTCGCCAACTGTAACGATGCGACATTTTTGCAGTGTAATGCAGTAAAATGATTTGTTTACTTCGTGTTTCGCTGCTACGCACACAAGCGCAGTGTTTGATTGTGGTATAAAAGCAACATTGAAGTTTTCTGTAAAGTTTTCCGTATTTTTGTAGCATTTGCGTTTTGCTTTGTAATATGTCAAATTCGTATGACGACTGAACAATGGGGGCATAAGGATGAGGAAGAGGGGAGTGTGTGTAGCGTAGGGTGTAGGGTAGGGTGTCGCTGAACGCATTACGGGTCACGCCATTGCATGACGTTTCCTTCTTTCTGGCCATGGGCTAATGCACATTTCCATGAAACGCATGAAAGGTGGAAACAAATCATTAAGAAATAAAAATAAAATGTAAATGAAATATGATAAAGATAAGTTAGAATAATAAAAAATATCAAAGTAGAGCATCTTTTGTTTTGCATACAAGTACAGTCAAACCAAAAGCTAAACATATTTGTAGTCATTTTTTTCTTTATTTACTTATTTTTTAAATTATTTATTTATTTATTTTTATTTTTTTATTTATTTCATATTTATTTCAGGGACCGCAAATAATGATTATTTTTATTTTTTTAACTAAAAACATCACACACTTCTAATGGACCTAGAAAAAATGGTTTACACCAAAATCTTTATTTTTTCTCAATCTCTGCATTTCCGTTATGATTTTTAATTTATGATTTTTACACTTTTCTTCACAGATAATAATTATTTTTGTGTAATTTTATAAAACTTAGACCGTAATCATTATTTGTGATACAAAAAAAAAATAAAACTCAAAAATAGTGATTTTTTATGATTTTTATTTGTTTCGCTCAAAATAAAACTCAACAGTAATTTACGGCCTCAGAGTTAAATATTTTACCAATATTATTTTTTATTCTTATAAATGGAACCTAAAGCTACCTCCTAGCATAATTTTTTTTTTCTAAAATTTTTTTTAAAAAAATTAAATTATTTATTTATAATATATTTAAATTACTGTTATATATTTTTATTTATTTCATATTTATTTATTTCTTTATTTACTTATAAACTGTTTTTTTAAATCCCATAAAAAAACCTCTTTACGAGGTAAAAGTCTAGTGACGAAAACATTTTCATGCCCCAAAATTTCTGATATCCAATTTTGTGAACGATAATATTAAGTTTTACACATAAATTATTTTAAACAAAATTTTGGCACCCGGCACATTGCGCTAAAATGTTTCAATTCTAATACTAAATAAAACTCACTGTTTTGCGCAGTGCCGAATGCAAAAATTTTGTTTAAAATAATTTATGTGTAAAACTTAATATTATTCGTCACAAAATTGGATATCAGAAATTTTGGGGCATGAAAATGTTTTCGTCACTAGACTTTTACCTCGTAAAGAGGTTTTTTTATGGGATATCAGAAATTTTTGAATAAGACATCAGAAATTTTAAAATTGCAATATTTGATGTGATTTGTTGTGTAGATTTTTCTTAAATTGTCAAAATGTGGAAAAAATACCTTATTTAACCTGTAACTGTTTACCCTTATAATTAAAAAAAAAACTTTTAAGGTATGTCTAAGAGCTCTTCGAAATACCTTTTCAACGACATATAGATCGCATCTGTAGCTTCTATCATTTGGATGCTATGGGGGCTTAAATTTTAGCGGTTTTTAGCGATTTCCCGCTAAACTAGCGATTTTTCGAAAAAGTAGAACAAACGATTTTATATTTTTGATTATAAAATGATTTATCTGCCGCAAAAAGAATTCACCACTTGCAAGCAGTTTATTTCCGCATTACGCTGCAAGCAGTGTACATACTGCATATGTACATGCAGTAGTGTAAAGGTAAAAGGTATATTCAGTTAATAGGTAATATCTTGTCCAAACGAATTTTGACAGATACGTGTTATATGTCAAAAAACGCGGAATCAAATTGCCTATAACATATAACATATTTTAAAGTGATCTCATGTGTAGATTTTTCTTAAATCGCCAAAATGTGTAAAAAAATACCTTGTTTCACCTGTAGCCGTTTACCTTTTTACTTAAAGAAAAACTTTGAAGGTATGCCTAATAGCCCTTCAAAATACCTTTGCAACGATATATAGATCGCATCTATAGCTTCTATCGTTTGGATGCTATGAGGGTTTAAATTTTAGCGGTTTTTAGCGATTTCCCGCTAAACTAGCGGTTTTTCGAAAAAGTCGTAGAACAAACGTTTCTAGATTTTTGAGCGGGAACAAGTCCTCATTCAAACTTTTAAGCTAAAACAACGATTTGATCTATACAAACAAACAAACAGACAGACTGACTTTTCATCTCGTTTTGAGAAGGGCACCAAAAATTTCAAAATAAATTATCTTTCGAACCAGCGGTCGGATTTTGATGATCGAGGTGTCATTCGACGCGTAATTTTAATAAAAATAGTTAAAAATTAAAATAAAAATAAAAAAGGCTCCACCGGCCCCATTAGCTCCAATCATTTAAATTTTTCCCCTCCCACTTACACCTGTTTATCTCACGAACCAGGTGAGTTTTCAAAAGTCTTAGTATGCACATTTGTAAGTTTAATTGATACCTTTCGATCGGTATATAGCTCGACCTGATCGGACAGTCATAGCAAATTTTCCATTCTTCCTGTGTATATATGCTAGTCGCCTTCGCACCCTTCGTGCTGCTTTCGTCACTAGCGCGGACTGCCGTCCGCAGTGATTTATATTTCATTTATTTCACATTTATTGCATATTTAATTATATTTAAGTCTGTTTTTATATGTTTACTTACTTATTTATTTATTTTTATATATTTTCAATTTATTTCGTATTTATTTTATATTTAATAGCATTTAATTTTTTAATTTTTTTATTTACATATTTATTTTATATTTTTAATATATTTTTAATTTATTTCATTTTTATTTACTTATTTATTTATTTATTTATTCTTGAGCAGATAACATTTTGTTTGTTAAATTTATTTTTAAAAATATTTATGCAGCTGCGGAGTTCTTCAAAGATACTTAAATTGATTGTAGGAAAATCAAGCTTAAAATTCACCAAATCAGCTAAAGAACCAAATATTTATAAAAAGTTCGCGTTTGTTTTTCTGATTAAATTCAATAAACAATAATTTTGCTTTAAATTGCGTCCAGTTAGTTCTTGATAATTATGCCAATTACTTGATAATACTCTTATACACTCAGTACAATCTGTTCTCGTTCAGCTTAAATGGCGAGCACTCGTGGAAAGTGTAGGAAAAGCGATGCTAAAAGGGATGGGCAGGGGGACGGGGGGACGGAGGGAAGCACTTTCCATATACTTAAGCTCATCAACTGGACAATCAATTGATTTTCCCATGATGATGGGATTACAAGTTTAGATTTTTCTCGTTTCGCGTTTCTCGTTTATCATGGATTATGGATTATGGATTATTTGTAATTGCATTCAAATTGGAATGGAATAAAAGCAAATCAAGGTCCACTTTGCTTCAATTCAGCGGAATCAGATGCATCCACTTATCCACTTATTAAATGCAAAAAAAAATAAATAAAATAAATAAATAACAACAAATACTGCACACATGAACATATTATCAAGTAAATAATTAAATGCGCAAATAACGAGAGTGCGACAAAGACAAAAACCATTAACTTGTAACCGACTATTTTGAATTGAAAGCAGCTGCAAAATATTATTATTACTATTTAAAAAATGGATCTAAAATCAAGATGAAGCTTTTCAAAAACGTTCGCAAAATAATTTTTAATTCGCTTTTAGCTCCAAAGCTGCTCTCCGAATTTGATTTGAATTCTGAAAATTTAAGCTGAATTTAATTTCTATTTAAATTTTATTATTTAGTTTAATTTCTATTTAAATTTTATTTAATTTAATTTCTATTTAAATTTTATTAAATTTGATTTAAATTTTATTTTAATTTTTTTTTAATTTAATTTAATTTAATTTCTTTTTCAATTTTATTTAATTAAATTTATACATAAATTTTATTTAATAGAAATTAAATTAAATAAAATTTATGCATACATTTACATTTTATTTACATTTAGCTTACATTTTATTTTATTTAATTTCTATTTAAGCTGTATCTAATTAAATCTAATTTCTATTTCGATTTTATTTTTACAACTTCTATTTAAACTTTATTTACGAACAGACAAACTTATAATCCTGTTCTCCCCTTTGCGTACTGGACTAATTTATATGTGTAGTAACAAAACATAAATAAATAAAAAAAGTTAACACTTTGGTAAACTTTAAGAACACAAAAAAATAAACGGTCGTTTGCATTTTAATTAATTAAATAAATGCTAGCGTCAAAAACTAGAGTGCCAGGCTAATAGATACCCTGTTGCAAGTTCAAAATGCTGCGGAATAATTGATAATTTAAAATAAAATTTTATTTATAAGTATGCATAATAATCTAATTAAACTATCAGTTCTGTGTCTGTACTCATTTTTCATTAGCATTATAAAAAAAATTCCAATTTCACTTGCATTGAAATTGGGTTATAAATCAACTCAATTTTTAATGGTTGAAAATTTCCAAGAAAGAAGAAAAGCTATATAAATAAAATGTAACTATGCTAATGGTTTTTATATATGTATATGCCTTTTCACTAAAAATAATCATTAATATACAATGCCAATGATATTTTGTTATGCCAAAACAAAAATTGTCATTACTGCGCATTTTTTAATTTAATAAAAAATCATAATAATATAAATATATATTTTAATGACAATTATTTTCCCAGCATTAGTTTTTTCAATGCTAGTAATATGGAAATTTTATGCTTTAAAAAATAATTATTTAAATATATTAATTTAATAAAAAATTGTATTAGAAATATTTTTTTCAATATTAATGACATTCATATACT
>JBAMBL010001084.1:0-17586 GCA_037043405.1 Drosophila subquinaria | reverse complement strand
TCAGGGACCGTAATCATTATGAGCAATATTATAAAAATAACATAGTTATGATTATTTAAAGATTTTTAAGGATTTTCTTCAATGATAATGATTAATCTTAAGCGAAAAAATAAAACTCACTCAATTTTTCAAAATAAAATGCACTTTTAAAAAAGTTTACGTAATCATTTAAAAGATTTGTTTTTGTGTTTTGGTTTTGTGTTTTGGGTTTCTTTTAAAGGGATATGCAAAAATACTGGGTGAAAATCCTATACAAAAGCCATGAATTTAAAGTGAGCTCTATTTTTAGCGAAAAAAATAGAAATCATAAATAATGATTATTTTTTCGCTCAAATTTAATTATAGTCTAGTCATTGATTTTTTGATGTGATAAAATTTCAATAATCATTATTTGCGGTCCCTGCTCTAAACCATTAGAATGGAATAGGAACTAATAGTTCTGCCTGCGTCGCTGTCAACTCACGTATAGAGAGCTAGCATACGTGTGTTCTATAAATAGCACGCTCGGCGGCTGGCTCTCTCACGATGCGTGTGTTCAGCTTTTAATTCTCTCACTAAGCATCTGATTGGCTGATTCTTTTTAATGTCAGTCGCTGAGCTGCGTTCAATAAGGAGAGACCGTACATCGCTAGACTTTCAACATACACTGCAACTAATGCTTTGCTCTCTTTACATCGTCCACTGTAACGATGTGACAGTTCGAATGGGTTTTTATTCCTGTAAAGCAGTAAAAGCAGTAAAACGTATCGTTGACTTCGTGTTTCGCAATGCTTTATTGCTTTACTTTAAGGTTGTCTGTTCCAATGTTTTTTTTGAGTTTTTGTAAACTTATTTCGGTTAAAAGAGTCTTTTTTGCACTAAATTTAATTTTTTGGATATTTTTTGGTAGCTTGTACAAAAGTGTTATTTCAAATTGTTGCTGCTCAGGCACTTTTGTGTTTTGATACGTAAGTGGAGCGTGTTAAATTTTATCTCTAGTTAAGGGAAATCGTAAAGAAAATATGCTTTAAAAACAGTCTTCTTTTTTTAAAATTACTTTTTAAAATTTTCTCTATTCATTTTTAACGAAAAATAGACATTTTTGACTGATCTTAATAGGGACACATCAAAATTTATATGTATTTATTCACACTCGTCTTTCATATCAGGTGTGCACTTTATTCAGACTCCACTGCAGTTGCAACAGCTGCCATTGATAGAGGATTTGTTGTGGCAACTTTGCATTGGAAGCTGCTTAGCTGCGAAAGGTAGATAGAGGAAGGATGAGAAAGAGAAAGCGAGAGGCAAAAGTTGCCTTTAAGCTGAAAATCGATTTAGCAAAAGGCAGCTTAAAGTTATATTTTTAAATTGCACAAATGCAACAATTAGCCAGAGGATTCAACTAAATTTGCTAATGCTGCTGTGTCCATGTGGACATCGAACATTTCAGTTAAATGGCCCATCAAACTGTCAGAGAGAGATAGAGAGAGAGTCAAGGAATTGGGCCAAGTGAACGTGAGCGAATTTTTATGACAGCGCAATTAATTTAAGGCTTATGTGTGTAAGCCACTTGATGTGCTCATTATGATGGCCTTTAATGGCCACGTTAACTGGCAAATATGCGACTGATTAGATGACATGACACTGAGCTTGACCAGTGTTGTACAGCGTGTGAACTGGTTCAGTATGGGGTTGAATATCGATTAAGAAAAGGGATATTTCCTATTTAAAAAAAATATATTATATTAAATTAATTAATAAATAATAATAATTAATAAATTAATAATAATATTAATAATCTCAACACTAGAACATTTTTAAAATAGATTTTTGAGAAAGCTTTTAAATTTTTAGAACTTGTAATTTATATTTTTAGACTAATAAAAATTATTTACATAATTCTCCGTTTTATAAATTTTTTTCAATTTAAAAACTACAATACATGTAATTTTATATATAAAAAAAAATGTTTTTATATTGAAAAGAAACTCAATTTGCAGCTAAGTGATAAAAGCGTTCCAATAAACTCACAACAAACCAGATAACAAATTCATTAGGCAGCTTTATAGCGACTAAACAACTAACTGACCAACTGATTAGTGGCAACTACATATTAACTTGGTCAATTTCAGTATCAAAAGGACGCACATTTCGCTTGAGTTACATTCAATTGGGTCAGCACTGAATTACTACTGCACATATGACGTAATTCAAAGGGTGGGGAAAAAGGTTTTCGGCTCAATTTCGATGTTCGCTGTTTGTTTTTGTTAAACTGTTTGTGCATTTTATTTGGCCAGGAGGCAACGTTGATGCGTGTTTTATATGAGACACGTGCTGCTGCCCATATTTAATTCAATGCACAGCTAGACACATGAAAATGATTGGACATGGTTTGGGGTATCAGCATACAGTGATGGAAGAAATAATAGAAACGGGAAATTCAATCAAATTAATAAATAATAAAAAAATAAATAAAATAAATTTTAATAAATAATATAACAAAATAAATAATAGCATATGATTAAAAGCTGCGCATGAATTTAGAATTCCGTTGTTTTCTTACATTTTGAAACATTGCTAAATATAGTATGTACTAAGAAAAAATTTGAAATTAAAAAATAAACATTTTGCAAAGCAATTTTGAAAATTATTTAGTCGGAAAAAAATCGATACTAAAAAAATTACAGGTACATTTAGAAAATTTCACATACGTTTCTTTTGTTTGGACTATTCAGGAACAGGATAAATTTTTATTTCCAGTTTTTATGTTTTTAATTATACTTAAACTTTTATTTTGAATTTTTATAATAAAAATTGAAAATAAGTTTTACTATAAATTTTCATTTTATTTTTTAAATTATTGCAATTTTTAAAATAACAATTAAAAATAAAACTTTCTACTATTTTTTCCATCATCGTATGTTAGTTGTAATCAAGGCAATCAGGACAAGTTTTTATTTCCAGTTTTTATGTTTTTAATTATTTTGAACTTTTATTTTAAATTTTTATCAAAAAAAATTGAAAAAAAGTTTTTCTTTTTATATTAATTTTGTTATTTAAATAATTGCAATTTTTAAAATAAAAATTAAATATAAAACTTGTAAGAGTTACGATGCCTGGTTTCTATTATGATTTCAATCATCGTACGTTAGTTGTAATCAAGGACAAGTTTTTATTTTCAGTTTTTTATGTTTTTAATTATTTTAAGCTTTTATTTCTCATTTTTATAATACAAATTAAAAAAATAAGTTTTACTTAAAATTTTCATATAATTTTTTTTAATAAATTGCAATAAAAAAATTTTATTAAAAATAAAACTTATAATCGCTACGATCCGTGGTTTCTATTATTTTTTCCATCATCGTATGTTAGTTGTAATCAAGGTAATCAGGATAAGTTTTTATTTCCAGTTTTTATAATTTTAATTATTTTGAAATTTCATTTTAAATTTATATAATGAAAATTAAAAAAAAAGTTTTACTTTCAATTTTAAATTAAATTTTTTTTAAAAACTTGCAATTTATAAAATAAAAATTAAAAGTAAAACTTATAAGCGTTACGATGCCTGGTTGCTATTATTTTGTCCATCATCGTATTTTGGTTGTAATCAAGGTTCGTGGTTTACTCACTTGTCGAAGAGCGCATGATAGTACGTCTGGCCCAGCTGGATGTCGGCGGTCAGCGTTGTTACGAAGTTCGACAATGGATTGGCCTGACACTGCGACTCCCGCAGCACATTCTGGCCCCACATGACGGAGCCCTTGCGCAGGGCATTCACCACCTCGCCCCGCACTCCCTTGTTGAACGGACAGACGGCGCGAAAGGCGCGCATGGAGCCAAGGAGACCCAGACAGCGCAGCAGGAACTCCAGCCGGATGAGCGACGGGGGATTCAGGGCCGGAAAGATGTCGCGATGCCGACGTATCTGATTCAATGAACGCTCCACAAAGCCATTCATTGCCTCCGCCAGCCATTGCTCCAGATCGCGCGTAAGTGCCTCCTGATTGGGCTGATTCCATTGCTTCTCCACATCGCTCAGCAGGCGGTGCAGAAACTTGGGGTCCAACGGCGTCGAGCGATTTAGTTTGGCCGCCGCCACATATCTGCAAATGTAAACAAATCAGAAAACAAAGAGTGACCACAACATTATTCACAATTGAATCGATGGATTTTGTGGTTTTATAGAAATGTTCTTTCGATATTGGCAATCGTTGTGGGCAGCCAGGAAAGATGAAGGGTGATTTTTGATGAACAGAAAAAGTGGTAAGTAAGTTACAATTTTAATGATAAGTAAATTATTCATAAATTTAAAATGTATAAAAGTGTTTAAACATTTAAATTTCTTTCTTTCATTATATCAAAATTTCAATTATAGCCAATAAAATAAACAAAGAAATGTGATTTTTTTAATAAAATGATTTGCGCAAATAAATCAAAATTTTATTGATAAATTATTGAAAAAAAAAAAAAGAAATTTATAAAATTGTTTATAAATTAAAATTTATTTGTTTCAGTATATATATAAATTGTTAAAAAATATATAAATTTGTCAAATTTCTCAACCAAATAAAATAAATGTTGATTTATTACATGCTCAAAAACAAAAATAAATTTCTGTTTTTTTGAATAATTTATCAATAAAATGTTGTCTTATTTGTTTAATAAATTATTGAAAATACCAGAAATTTATAAAATTGTTTGTATATTATATTATTTGTTCCAGTATGCACATAAATTGTTAAAACAATATATAAATATGTCAAGTTTCTCGACCAACTAAATAAATTTTGATTGATTGTATGCTCAAAAACTAAAATAATAAAATACTGTGGGTTTTAATGTTGAACTTAATGTAATTAAAGCAATACAAATTTCACAATTCTAAAATCACCTCAAAATGAAGAAACGATTTCTTAATGTTTGTTAACTATTGAAGTGATATAAAATAATATTAGATGTTTCTTAATTCATGCAAAATTTGAAAACATATCTTAGATAAAATTAAATAAACGTCATTAAGGCCCGTTTTTTCAATGTCTAAATAATGTGTTTCATAACTATTGAAAATATATTTTGAATTATACCTTAAATACAGTTTATATGTACATTGAAAAAACGGCCCTAAGAATTTAAACTGATTTCAAGCTCATAAAGATGCAGTGTTTTTTCTAATGTTCTTTTGAAATATAATAATTAATGATGATTTAAGGATTCATTTGGCCTTTTCCCTTTGTTTTTTTTTTTATATTTATTATCTTTGAGACTTTCTCAACATGATTATATTATTGGCCCTAATATGAAAGTGTGACTTTGTGATGGAAATATACATATACACTATAATTAGTTGAATTTAAACCATCGATAATATCGATAAAACATCCATTCTAAGATCACTTACCTGGCCATGGCGCACTGCAGATCGCTGAGCTCCGACTGCACGGCCAGCTGATGGAGAATGGTGAGTGCCGGGCCGGGAAGATCGCCGCACCAGGTCCACGAGGGTTCGTGTGTGGTGACCTCGTGCTGCATGAACACCATTTGCAGCTGCTCGATCTTGCGCAGCTGCTGCTCGTTGTTCTCCTCGGGCACATTGCCGCGATCCTCGCGCGTCGACAGCCACAGCTTGAGACGGATGCGTCCTTGGACCGTGCTGCGATGACTGCGCGCCTCCAGCTTAAACCAGGCATCCAAACCCGTCGAGGGTATATCCGCTATTGGTATATTGATCGAGCCCAGGAAATCATCCTGTGAGCCCTGACGTGCTGACTGACAGACCTGCTTGAAGAAGCGTCCCAATCCGCGCACGCCGCGCACTTCGTTCAGTCGCGAGACGGCGTCCAAAACGCAGCTCTCGTCGTCGTGGTCCCAAATGTCCAAGTGAAAGGTGTCCGTGTTGATGTCATCGATGTCGCTAAAGCAGATGACAGAGGGAAGTGGCAATACATTAGATAATAAGCCAACCAGACGTCTAAATTGCTTCATTAATGTGTCTAATTAGCTGGCGCGCTCATAAGTATGCTACACTTTTATTGTTGTCCTCAAGACGAGAATTCCAGCTGTTTTTCTTTGGAAAATATTATACCCAATACACGTAGAGTAAAGGGATGTATGAAATGCTTGTAAAAGGAAGAAGGAGGCGTGGCATACTCTATAAAGTATACACTCGCCAGAAAATTTTTTTATGATTTTTAAAAATTGCTAAAAAGCCACTTTAAGGAAAAATGGGTTAACAGAGTAATTTTTAGGATTTTTAAAAAATTATAAAAAATACTAGCAATAATTTTTATTTTTGAAAATTTTTGCAGTTACTCTTAGAATTGTTTCAAGAACTTTTCTGCATCAAAATAATTTTTTGGAAAAATCGAAATATATTTTTTTTTTACTATGATGACTTGACATAGTTTTTCTGGCTAGTGTACATATTCTTGATTAGTATTAAGATCCGAGTGGATCTAAAGTTCAGGTTTTAAAATCATAGATACGACCAAATAAATTGCATTTAATTACAATTACAATTTAAATTGAATTTGAGTATCGGGTGTCTTATAGTCGGAGACTCAACTAAATCATTCTTACATGTTTTATTATATTCAAAACAATTCGTATCTCTGTGTCCATTTGTAGCTACTGTTTGCCGCTCTGTTTATTTTATAGGCCATACACAATTTTTATATTTATGGACACAGTCGTAATTCCGTCGTGCCACAAGATAATTCAACACATGTTCAAGTCTCAACGCAAGTAACTCAACTAGCAGCTGCTTTAAAGCCCATTTGGTTGCAATTGCAACATAAATTTGAAATCGCTTGCGATTGGAATTGCAATTGTTATTATCGATTTGATGTTACAATTAAAATTGTTATTTTGCTTAGCTCGTAAATAACGACAGACAATGACAATGAATAAAGAGAGCAAGATACATTTTAAACATTTATCATGTGGCAAGATATAAATGAAGTCTCTGGGCACCTTTTAAATTGCATTCCCAAGCATTTTTCGACTACGTTCACAAAAGAGACAAATGAAAGAAGCGTAATTGAATAATTTGAAGTAAATCTGCCATTGAGCTGGCAGCGATTTGGCAGATAATGGACACGTGATTGAATTTAAATGCCCGCACAATTGCTCAATTGCCCGCACAATGACTTAGGATGGAAGGCGGGGTGTGTTTCTAATAGGGATGGGTGTCAATATGATTATATTGATATTGTTTCTATACAGAGAAGCAATATTTGATTTTAAAAACGAAATAATATGATATTTTAAATATGAAATACTATTAAAGATTCTTAACTCTTAAATTTGGAAACTTTTTTGTAAAAATTAAAAAAAAAAACCGCTTTATTTTTGACTGATTTTTTTTAAAGACTTAATATTTTTAAATTTGTTTAAATTCATACTTTCATTACTTTTTTGTGAAATTTTTTTAATAAATAGTTTGATAACTTCCTTTTTTAATATAACTGATTAATTAATAGTTATGATCGATATACCCGGTATTTTCCTATGAGTTCGATACTCTTTTAGGCCGTCTTTTATTAAAGATTTAAAATAATTCCAATTTTGCTTTAACTTATGCTTTACATTTTTTATGAATTTTTTTTTTTTAAATAGGGTGAATATTTTATTATTATTTTTTTAAAATAATTTATCAATTGCTAAAATTTATATACCATATTATTTCCAATCAGTTCGCTACTTTCATATCCCGCCTTTTTTTTAAGATTGCAAATTATTCCATTTTTGTTTAGCTCAATTTTTTTTTATTATTATTTTTTTTTTTGAAAATTAGATAAATAGGTTTAATTTTTTATTTTTTTTTTTTTCAAATTTAGCTGATTATTAATATAATGGATAAACCCGGTATTTTCCAATCAATTCGACACTTTCTTAAGCCGTCTTTCTTTAAAGATTTAAAATTAGTCCCATTTTGGTTTAACTTATACCTATAATTATTTTTTTGAATATTTTTGGATAATTAGGTTGGCCACTTTTTTTAAAAATAATTTATTAATTACTAAAATCGATGTATTATACTATTATTGTTTAGCTCATACTTTCATTACATTTTTTTTTTTTAAATTAGATAAATAGGTATATTTTTTTTTATATATACCCGGTATTTTCTTTCTCTTGCTGCTTGCCATCCCTAGTGTGTATTGATTTGAGTGCACTTACAATTTGAATTTCTCATTCCACTTGGGGCTCAGTGTGTGCGGCTTAATGCTGGTGGCCTTGATGAGCTTGGCCGGCACCGGGCCGCCCAGAGAGTCGCGCTGCTCCCGTCGCCCCGTCGCCTCGCGCCGCTTGAAGCTCAAGCGGAAGCTGTGCTTGCGATGCGGCGGCGAGTCGGTGGCGCCACTGTTATCAAAGCCACCGCTCATGTCCGCGGAGAGGGCGCGCGGAGTCGGCGGCAGCGGCAGCGGCGAGACGGGCGGACCGCCGTCCGGTTGGATGCCCAGCATACAATATGGATCCGAGAAGCCTGTCAACGAGAAAAAAGAGAAAGCGAAGATGCAAACAATGTTAAAATGAATCCGAGTGAAGAGGAATAAAGATAGTGAACGGATTCGTGTCACATTCATGAAATGCGCGCGACATTAAATGGCAATTAATGACAGGCGCCTGCAGCGAACAACTGACAACAGACAACAGACGCTGGCACACACGGCGTATGATTAACATTTCATTTGCATAAAGTGCCGCTCAATTATTAAGTGCCTGTGATTTACACACACATGCACACATCCAAGCACACTCACACACACACACACACACACACACATTGCCATCTGATAGGCAGTGTTGCCCATACAATTTAACCTCAGCTTCGATTTAATTTATATTCATCATATTTATATTAATCATATTTTAAGCAAGTAAAAAATATGTCATTGAGAAAGTCAAAATAACTCAGCTCGTTAGCATAAAAAAGAATAGCGAAATTTTATGAAAAAGTTAAGAATTTCTAAATAAACAAAAATTAATTTATGTGTTTAAAAATGTTTAAATAAACATTCCGCAGTGTTGTCTATACAATTTGACGTCAACTTCAATTTTTATTATACAATTTAACTGACTATTTTAGCTATCATCATATTAGCAAATAAACAAATAAAAACTATATCGTTCAATTAGAGTTGCAACTGAAAAACAAACGATACGAAATAACTCAACTCGATAATATGAGAAAAAGTGAATTTTTTTTTTAAATTTATGAACAAAATTTAGATGCAAAATGAATTTAGATGTTAAAAATTGTTCAATTAAACATTCCTCAAATCTGTAAATTTTTGACAAATCTAAGAAAATTCGAAGCTATGAAAAAATTTTTAAGGGGTATTTATGGAAAAATGGAAAAAAGAATTACATTTTTCAAATAAATTAAATTTTGATACAGAATCAATTTAATTGTCAAACAGTACTCAAAAAGACATTTCGCATAAGAATCGCTTAAGTTTTGACAAACTATGACAGTTAAAAAATGTTGAAAAAAAATTAAGGACAAAGTATGAAATAAAAATATATTTGAAAAAAATTATAAATCCAAAAATGAACAAAAATTAGATTCATTCCGTGTGGAAATCGCTTTCGTTTTGACAGAAGTCTGAGAGTTAAAAGATTCTGAAAAACTGTGAAGAGGTAAGAATGAAATGTGTTGAAAATTTTTCGAAAAAATTTCAGCTTTGAATAAAATGTAAATGCACAATGATTTCTAATTGCAACTCAAGTTCCAAAAGACATTCCGTACGGATATCGCTTACGGATATGAGAGTTCAAAATTTCTGAAAAACTGTTAAGGGGTAAATATGAAAAATATCGAAATTTTCGAATAATTTGGCAAAATAATTAAATTTGTATGCGACACTAATTAAGGGGTTAAAAAATTATCAAAAGTTTATTGTTCATCAAAATTATTTAAGTTTTTATAAAGTTACAGAAAATTATTAAAGGAGTATTAAAGGTGGTTCAAAGTATTTTGGTAACCATGGTAATGTACACACACACCAAATGCCAAGCACAACAGAGAAATGATAATCGATTTAATGGGCGCTTCACATTTAATTCCGAACTTCAGATTGAACCTTTGGTTTTGCTTGGCATTTGGAGTATTCCGAACTTGTTGTTGCTGTTGTTGTTACTTCATGCTTGACCTGAGCACACATAGCTGCGATGGCTGCTAATGAAAATTGAGCCTTAGATGTCTAGGCATCAGCATCAGCATCAGCAACTGGCAACGGCAACGGCTTATTTGCCAATTGCCCCAAAAACAAGAGGCGACTCTTCACTTCACTCATCAGCCACGTTTCATTGGCAACGCATTGTTGTTGTTATTGTTGTTATTGCCAGCAGCAGTACATTTAGCAGATGGTATAAGCAAGAAGTTTGCCCAACTGGCAGGACCTTCGAGCACTGCAACACGAACAACAACAACAACAGCAAGAGGAGCAGCACTCAACGTATTCCTTACACATCCTTGAGCACATTAAAATGCGAAATTGCGTTGCCTTCGACGCTGTTGTTGTTGCTGCTCTCGAGCATAATGAACAAAATGGGAAGCATTAAATTGCAAATTTATTGAACGAGCTGCGGCACAGAGGCGTGGCATAAAAGAGAGGGCGGAAGACAGCAAGGGGCAAAGGTCGTTGTGACAGGGGCACAAATCGTAGTAGGAATGCCAAAAAAAAAGAGAAAAATATAAATAAAAATTGTTAAATATGCGTGCATGACACACATGCCACACACACAGTTTTGATTTGCACACACACACAAAATCATAATGCAATTATGGAGGCAACCGCAAAATCAATTTGTAAAAAAAAAGGAAAAAATATTTACACACAACTCTTGGCAGATTGCTACATTCAAAATGCAGAAGGAAATGGAGAAGAAAGTGAACAGAGAGTAGAAACAAAAAAAATAAGGAAGGAGTAGGTAAGTAGAAAAATAGAGGAATGCACAGAAAAAAATTAAGCATTCCGAAAATCATGTATAAATTTCTGACCTTAGTCAAATGGAGTGGGAAGGGAACAGGAAATAGAAGAAGGAAAAGAAGGAGGAAAAGGGGGTTCAGAGAAGAAAAGGGGAAAAAAATGAATCATTCTAAAAATCAACTATAAATTTCTTGACTATAGTATACATTTAAAATTGAGTATGTAATTAAAATTTTATAAATAGCCAGCGAAAAAAGTCACGTTATCAACATGTGTCCCTTGATTAAAAAAAATTAAAGATTTTATTTAATAATTTTTTTTTTTTATTCGGAATGGTCGTTCAAATTCCGTTTGAATAATACAAAAATTTCCTTTACCCATTAAGTTCCCATTGAATCTACTTTTTTCTTCGATTTTTGCATAACAATTTTTTGGTGAAAAAAAATTCTGGAAACAATTCTAAGAGTGAGTGCAAAAAAATATTTCAAAAACATTTTTGCTAGTATTTTTTAATTTTTTTAAAAATCATAAAAATTACTATTTAAACCCTTTTTTCCAACTTTTCACGCAAAGAGTGGCTTTTTAGAAAATTATCCAAAATATTATAAAAAATCAGTCACTCTTAGAATTATTTTAGATTTTTTTTTGCATCAAAATATTGTAATGGAAAAAATCGAGGAAAAAAGTTGAAAAAGTAGACGTTTACAAAATTTTTTAATAGGAACTTAATGGGCTAAGAAAATTTTTGCATCATTCAAACGGAATTAAAACAACCTTTCCAAATAAAAATAAAATTATTGAATAAAATCTTTTGTTTATTTTTTAATCAATTGCCACATGTTGATAAGGTGACTTTTTTCGCTGGCTATATAATTAGATCTAAATATTGGCTGGAATATTTAAAATTTGAGAGGATTCATTACTCGAAATATTTTGCATTTTTTTATAGCTTGGACATTTAAGAATATAACCCTAAAAGGGTTTTTTGAAATTCGAAATACTTTAGAAGATATGGCCATTATTGTGGGGTCATGTCTTCGCTAAAATGAGTAGTTTTTAATAAACTTCAAACTTTGAACGCGTTTATCTCGAAACCACGTTTTTCGAGCTGGCGGCCACGATTCCGCCAGTTCTACAGAACCGATTTGGATGAAACAAAGTTTAATCGACGTAGAATTGTCACCATTCTGGCCCGTAGTAAAATAAATTTTTTTTACTATTTTTTTTTACACTAAACTACAAAAAAATGGGTCCAAATTCGATTTTTCAATTTCAAGTGCCGCCATTTTGTCAAAAAAAATCGCAAAATTTTTATTTTACTACGGGCCAGAATTACATCTATATTGATTATAACCCCGTTTTTTTTTTTCATTTCCGACGCTCCGGAGACCCGGAATCGTGGCCGCCATGACGACACCTTTTTTTTTCAACCCCCAACTTTGAAGTCTCATTACTTTTTGAACACCCCTCGTGTCGAGGCAAAAAAAATTCAAATATCTTTTTGCGTTTTCAAATGAGAATTTTTTCAAAAAAGGTCCAAAAACAGCAATCTGAAGGAGAATAGGGCCTTAATGCAAATCTAAGATTATTAAACTTTCAACACCATTTAAAATTGGGTTTTATGCCGCATATACATATATTTTTTCGCTGTGTAGGATGAGATAGAGGGCTTTGTCAACTCACCATTGGCATCCTTTGCCTCGAGGCCATCAGCCTCGATGACGACCGCGGAGAGGACGATTATCTTTGGTTTATCCTCGGCGGAGGCGTGCAGCAGGCGATAATGACGATCCGGATTGACACCAAAGGCGCGCTGGGCATGCAGATACATTTCATCCTTATAATGCGCAAACTGCAAGCGAATGCGAAAGAGATAGAGATAGACAGAGCGATAGTGAGTGAGTGAGAGCACGTGTCAGCTAAAATTACGTATACGCCGCGTTGCTGCGACACGCATTTAATTTAATTGAATTTTATTTAATTATTTTGTCATTTATTTGTGCATATTTTTTTCATTGGCAAACAAACGAAATTGTAATATCATCAGCTTCAACAACAACAATACAAATTAGCATATTTTCACAGTACAAACAACAAACAAAATTTTTATTTTTATTGGCTTCCGCCAACGCAACAAAAATTTGGTTCTTTGTTTGTTTCTCTTTTTATATTTTTATATACTCGTATTGATTTATCTTGTCGAATTCATAAGCCTCGAAGTGACTTTCTGATTTGCACACGCTTCGCCTGGCGCTTTCATCAGCTTCTTTTACTTTTTCCATTTTCCTTCCTTCAACCCCTCTTTTAGCCATAGAACCAACTGACTTGGCTTATTATTTTAATTTGATTGCTTTGACTGCAGTCGCCTAGGCAGCGTCCATCTAAATTATTAAGATTCTTACTTTGCCAGCTGCCACTTTTCCATTTGTCTCCATCTCTCTTATTTCCCTCTCTCTTTTCCCCAGCTCAAAACTCATTTGTTTGCATTTTGTTGGTGCTCCCTTTTGCCAGAGTCCAGCACATATTCTGTACAAATACAGTCACTGCCAATATTGTTGCCATTTCCCTTTGTTAACACTTATTTAAACTAAAACTAGCATTTCATCCATCAGCATATGTATTTAAATATCAAACCCACTTTGAGTTGATTAAACATTAAATTAAACTAAATCAATTTGCAATTAAAAACACACTTTGTTTCTCATTCTGCAGAGCCACGTAATTGTTAAGTAAAAAAACACCATTTTATGTAATAGTAAACTATATCTAATATTTAACACGCTTATGATGCTCATTATGCTGTATACAAGAAGACCTGGTTATATATAATCAAATTGAAATTTAACACGCATCCAAGCAGAATTTCTATAAAAGGCAACAAGATTAAGGCCATCAAATTAGTTTGCAAGCAGTTTCATTCAAGACAAGATCGTGAAAGATGAAAATATTGGTAAGTTACATATTTGTTTATCTCAATTGTAGGATCTTTTTAATAATAATTTGCTTTTATCTAGTTTATTTTAGTGACCTTGTGTGCCCTTTGGAACATGGGTTATTGTTATCTAGAAATCGATGAAGATTCCGGTACCCCGTGGGATTCCCATAGGACTACTACTACTGAGGCTTGGCTTGACTTAAATGTCGATCTGTTGAGCCTTACATAGTATATTTATCATGTCGAAGGTGGAGTCAAAAACACAATATTCTAAAATAATAACTATTTGTTTGAACATTGGTAGAATTAAATAAACAATATCTGAAATATAACACGCTTGTAATAATTACGTTGTTCTCTACAGCGGATAAAGAATCAGTTTTAAAACTGTTTCGTTTAGTCGTTTAAGTAAGGATGGTTTTCTCTTCACATACTTTCTAAGTAGACCTGTTTATCTAATCGAGACGAATGCAAAAGCGATAAATTTCTTAGACAATCAGACTTTCTATAAAAGGCAACAAGAGTAAGGCCATCAAATAAGTTTGCAAGCAGTTGGTTTGTAGTCAAGATCGTGAAAGATGAAAGTATTGGTAAGTTATTTAATTGTTTATTTCTATTGGAGGATCCTTTTAATAATAATTTGCTTTTGTTTAGTTGATTTTAGTGGCCTTGGGTGCCCTTTTGAGCGTGGAGGCTGGATTTATTAGGACTACTCCGAGTACTACTACTAATCATCGATGGGATGATGTCGATAGATAAAGATAGAGCCTCATAAAATAAACTGACCCTGGCGAGCTTGAGTCAAAAACACACAATTTTCTAAAATAATAACTATTTTTTTGAGCATTGTCAGAATTTAATAAACAATATCTGAACATAACACGCTTTTGTTTTCAATGTTCTCTACAGTTGATGAGGAATCAGTTTTTAAACTATTATTTTAATTCTTTAAGCATAGTAAAGAGGATTTTCTGTTCACTTACTTTCTGGGTAGACCTGTTTATCTAATCGAGACGAATGCAAAAGCGATAAATTTCTTAATTCAAATAAATGTGAATCAATTGCAATTTATCACACATCCAATCAGACTTTCTATAAAAGGCAACAAGAGTAAGGCCATCAAATAAGTTTGCAAGCAGTTGGTTTGAAGTCAAGATCGTGAAAATGAAAACTTTGGTAAGTCACATATTTGTTTATATCAATTGGAGGATCTTTTTTATAATAATTGCTTTTATCTAGTTTATTTTAGTGGCCTTGGGTGCCCTTTTGAGCGTGGACGCTAAATTTATTAGAACTACTGCGAGTACCACTACTAGAAGAGATTTGGATTTAGATGTCGATAGATAGACCGCCAATAGTTCACCAAGAGAGGGCTCATTCTGTAGAGCATCATTTCTAAACTATTTTTTTGAACATTGGCAGATGTAAATAAACGATATCTGAACATTACACGCTTTTGTCTTCAATGTTGTTCTCTACAGTTAATGAGGAATCAGATTTTAAACTATTTCTTTTAATCCTTTAAGTATAGTAAGGATGATTTGCTGTTCAGAGTAGACCTGTTTATTCAATCGAGACGAATGCAAATGCGTTAAATTTTGTAATTCAATTAAATGTGAATCAATTGTAATTTGACATACGGTTCGGAGATTGGAAAACATAAAGTTCGTAAGACGAAACTCCAACAAATATTCCAAAAATAGTTTGGTGACCTTGAATAAGATTTGAGTTTTGTAAATATATTTTTCTTTTGTAACGATCACATAACACGATAACATTTTTTCAAATTGTATTAAATTACAAATTTAACGCATATTCATTTGTCACGGATAGTTAGGAAACAGTTTGCCTCGTTTGCCAGTTTGGGCGTTCGTCACAACAGATTATCATTTAGAAATTTTGAAAAAAAACTAATATTCGTGACGTTACTCAATAAAAGGATCAGTGTAAAAATAGTTTCCTAAGTGCGAAAGCCTCGAAATATTGTTCTACCTATGACTCGCATTTATTTGAATTAGGATTAGATAAACATGTCTACTCAGAAAGTACGTGAAGAGAAGATTCTCCTTATATAAAGTTTTAAATGCTTTAAAACTGTTTCTTAATCAATTGTAGAGAACAACATTATTATCAAAAGCGTGTAATATATTAGATATCATTCATTTAATTCAGCCAATGTTAAACAAATATTATTATTTTAGAAAATTGTGTGTTTTTGACTCCACATTCGACATGATAAATATACTATACGAGGCTCTACAGAATGAGCCCCCTAGGCAAACCAATAGAAATCTTTATTGGTAGATTTCCCACAAAGGTCTACAAGTAGAAGTAGGAGGAATCATCCTATGGGATCCCAATCGGTTCCGGAATCTTCATCGACTTCTAGAAGACAATAGCCCACGTTCCAAAGAGCACACAAGGCCAAAAAATCAACTAAAAAAAACAAATTATTATTAAAAAGATCCTGCAATAGAAATAAACAATTATGTAACTTACTTATGCAATTATTTTACATTTACTACAAATTTTTCACATTTATTTGAATTTAGAAATGTATCGCTTTTGCATTCGTCTCGATTAGATAAACAGGTCTTCTCAGAAAATATCCGAGCACAAATTCCTCCTTACTTAAAGGACTGAAGTGCACAGTTTTAAACTGATTCTTTAGTACGAAAACAGAAAGCGAAAGAAAAGACTTAATCAATTATAGAGAATAACTTTAAAATCATGGGCGTGTACAATTTTTTGATTGCGCTTATTTATTTGTTTTGCAAAGAACAAACATAGATTTCAATTTCGCCCTGATAAATTCACCATTTGAGGCTCTACAGAATGAGCAACATCATGGGATATTGGCGGACGTTAGAAATCCTTATCCTGGGCGCCAAGGAGGATTTGGCCGGTAGAGCTGGAAAACTATCGACGATACTATCGATATATCGATAGTGGACCTGGTTTTTTCCACTATCGATGTATCGATGGCAAAAACTTCCACTATCGATAGTATTTAAGCCAAGTCGTTTGAAATGATTTGTGACTAATTTTAATTTTTAAATTTGTAAGTTTTTGCGTTATATGCTATATTTTTTCCAAAAACTGGATCTAAGCCAAACTGAATTTATTGAATTACATGAATTTATCTCTAATTTGAATTTTTGAATTTATAAATTTTTACGTTAATGTTGCATAATATTTTATACATGAAAAAATTTGAATTAGGAGGTCCCTTTGGTAGAAAATATTTTTCAACGATACTATCGATAGTATCGATGTTCCTCTCTCAAAATATCGAAAATATCGAATGGCGCCAATATCGATAGTTTGCCAGCTCTATTGGCCGGGTGGTCTTGTAGGGGTGGTCCGGGTTTGACCATAGCCCACGCTCAAAAGGGCACACAAGGCCACTAAAGTCAACTATATAAAAGCAAATTATTAAAAAAGATCATCCAATTGAGATAAACAATTATGTAACTTACCAATATTTTCATCTTTCACGATCTTGACTACAAACCAACTGCTTGCAAACTAATTTAATGGCCTTACTCTTGTTGCCTTTTATAGAAATTCTGATTGGATGCGTCTTAAATTACAATTGATTCACATTTATTTGAATTAAGAAATTTATCGGTTTTGCATTCGTTTCGATTAGATAAACGGGTCTATACAGAAAGTATTTGTACAGAAAGTCTTCCTTACGTAACTAAATTAAGCATCTTCTATATACATACATATGTA
>JBAMBL010001083.1:0-59551 GCA_037043405.1 Drosophila subquinaria | reverse complement strand
TCTTTCTTACCCTTACGTGGTTGTGCAAACTCCCCGTTTGCTTCAACCGAATTCGGTATTGCCGTCTCGGGGAACAATACCAGCATTTGGCAAAAACCCTCTCGTCCCCGTCCTGCCATGTTACTTCGAATATGCCACATTTTTTAGGTTTACTGAAGTTGTAATATAGTACAAGTTAGTTATTGCTTAGGATTGCGCTTTCTCCAAAACGACATTGTGACGCATATTGGATCCTCAGGATCCTCTGAGATGCATGAACGAAAGTACCTGCAAAAAACAAAATGACGCGTTTTTGGCTTGCTTATCTCGACACTCTCACACTTTGACACTCACTTCATTAATGTGGTATTCATTGCCGGGGCATGTAAGATATGCCTATTCCTCCTCCTCTACCGTTTCCTTCTTTTCCTGTTTTCTTTTTATTTTTGCGTTTATTCTGTTCATTTCCATTCTCGCTTCTTTTCTAATTTGTTGTTGTTCTTGTTTTCTTTCCTCGATCTTGTATTTAAGTTCCGGATGCAAGTTCTGCAAAGAAATTAAACTTATTGCGGCCTGCAAGTCTTTCCCCCCCCCCCTCTTTCTTACCCTTACGTGGTTGTGCAAACTCCCCGTTTGCTTCAACCGAATTCGGTATTGCCGTCTCGGGGAACAATACCAGCATTTGGCAAAAACCCTCTCGTCCCCGTCCTGCCATGTTACTTCGAATATGCCACATTTTTTAGGTTTACTGAAGTTGTAATATAGTACAAGTTAGTTATTGCTTAGGATTGCGCTTTCTCCAAAGCGACATTGTGACGCATATTGGATCCTCAGGATCCTCAGAGATGCATGAACGAAAGTACCTGCAAAAAACAAAATGACGCGTTTTTGGCTTGCTTATCTCGACACTCTCACACTTTGACACTCACTTCATTAATGTGGCATTCATTGCCGGGGCATGTAGGATATGCCTATTCCTCCTCCTCTACCGTTTCCTTCTTTTCCTGTTTTCTTTTTATTTTTGAGTTTAGTCTGTTCATTTCCATTCTCGCTTCTTTTCTAATTTGTTGTTGGTCTTGTTTTCTTTCCTCGATCTTGTATTTAAGTTCCGGATGCAAGTTCTGCAAAGAGATTAAACTTATTGCGGCCTGCAAGTCTTTCCCCCCCCCCCCCCTCTTTCTTACCCCTACGTGGTTGTGCAAACTCCCCGTTTGCTTCAACCGAATTCGGTATTGCCGTCTCGGGGAACAATACCAGCATTTGGCAAAAACCCTCTCGTCCCCGTCCTGCCATGTTACTTCGAATATGCCACATTTTTTAGGTTTACTGAAGTTGTAATATACTACAAGTTAGTTATTGCTTAGGATTGCGCTTTCTCCAAAGCGACATTGTGACGCATATTGGATCCTCAGGATCCTCAGAGATGCATGAGCGAAAGTACCTGCAAAAAACAAATGACGCGTTTTTGGCTTGCTTATCTCGACACTCTCACACTTTGACACTCACTTCATTAATGTGGCATTCATTGCCGGGGCATGTAAGATATGCCTATTCCTCCTCCTCTACCGTTTCCTTCTTTTCCTGTTTTCTTTTTATTTTTGCGTTTAGTCTGTTCATTTCCATTCTCGCTTCTTTTCTAATTTGTTGTTGTTCTTGTTTTCTTTCCTCGATCTTGTATTTAAGTTCCGGATGCAAGTTCTGCAAAGAAATTTAACTTATTGCGGCCTGCAAGTCTTTCCCCCCCCCCCCCCCCTCCTCTTTCTTACCCTTACGTGGTTGTGCAAACTCCCCGTTTGCTTCAACCGAATTCGGTATTGCCGTCTCGGGGAACAATACCAGCATTTGGCAAAAACCCTCTCGTCCCCGTCCTGCCATGTTACTTCGAATATGCCACATACCGTTTCCTTCTTTTCCTGTTTTCTTTTTATTTTTGCGTTTAGTCTGTTCATTTCCATTCTCGCTTCTTTTCTAATTTGTTGTTGTTCTTGTTTTCTTTCCTCGATCTTGTATTTAAGTTCCGGATGCAAGTTCTGCAAAGAGATTAAACTTATTGCGGCCTGCAAGTCTTCCCCCCCCCCCCCCCCCTCTTTCTTACCCTTACGTGGTTGTGCAAACTCCGAACCGAATTCAGTATTGCCGTCTCGGGGAACAATACCAGCATTTGGCAAAAACCCTCTCGTCCCCGTCCTGCCATGTTACTTCGAATATGCCACATTTTTTAGGTTTACTGAAGTTGTAATATAGTACAAGTTAGTTATTGCTTAGGATTGCGCTTTCTCCAAAGCAACATTGTGACGCATATTGGATCCTCAGGATCCTCAGAGATGCATGAACGAAAGTACCTGCAAAAAACAAATGACGCGTTTTTGGCTTGCTTATCTCGACACTCTCACACTTTGACACTCACTTCATTAATGTGGCATTCATTGCCGGGGCATGTAGGATATGCCTATTCCTCCTCCTCTACCGTTTCCTTCTTTTCCTGTTTTCTTTTTATTTTTGCGTTTAGTCTGTTCATTTCCATTCTCGCTTCTTTTCTAATTTGTTGTTGTTCTTGTTTTCTTTCCTCGATCTTGTATTTAAGTTCCGGATGCAAGTTCTGCAAAGAGATTAAACTTATTGCGGCCTGCAAGTCTTCCCCCCCCCCCCCCTCTTTCTTACCCTTACGTGGTTGTGCAAACTCCGAACCGAATTCAGTATTGCCGTCTCGGGGAACAATACCAGCATTTGGCAAAAACCCTCTCGTCCCCGTCCTGCCATATTACTTCGAATATGCCACATTTTTTAGGTTTACTGAAGTTGTAATATAGTACAAGTTAGTTATTGCTTAGGATTGCGCTTTCTCCAAAGCAACATTGTGACGCATATTGGATCCTCAGGATCCTCAGAGATGCATGAACGAAAGTACCTGCAAAAAACAAAATGACGCGTTTTTGGCTTGCTTATCTCGACACTCTCACACTTTGACACTCACTTCATTAATGTGGCATTCATTGCCGGCGCATGTAGGATATGCCTATTCCTCCTCCTCTACCGTTTCCTTCTTTTCCTGTTTTCTTTTTATTTTTGCGTTTAGTCTGTTCATTTCCATTCTCGCTTCTTTTCTAATTTGTTGTTGTTCTTGTTTTCTTTCCTCGATCTTGTATTTAAGTTCCGGATGCAAGTTCTGCAAAGAAATTAAACTTATTGCGGCCTGCAAGTCTTCCCCCCCCCCCCTCTTTCTTACCCTTACGTGGTTGTGCAAACTCCCCGTTTGCTTCAACCGAGTTCGGTATTGCCGTCTCGGGGAACAATACCAGCATTTGGCAAAAACCCTCTCGTCCCCGTCCTGCCATATTACTTCGAATATGCCACATTTTTTAGGTTTACTGAAGTTGTAATATAGTACAAGTTAGTTATTGCTTAGGATTGCGCTTTCTCCAAAGCGACATTGTGACGCATATTGGATCCTCAGGATCCTCAGAGATGCATGAACGAAAGTACCTGCAAAAAACAAAATGACGCGTTTTTGGCTTGCTTATCTCGACACTCTCACACTTTGACACTCACTTCATTAATGTGGCATTCATTGCCGGGGCATGTAAGATATGCCTATTCCTCCTCCTCTACCGTTTCCTTCTTTTCCTGTTTTCTTTTTATTTTTGCGTTTAGTCTGTTAATTTCCATTCTCGCTTCTTTTCTAATTTGTTGTTGTTCTTGTTTTCTTTCCTCGATCTTGTATTTAAGTTCCGGATGCAAGTTCTGCAAAGAAATTAAACTTATTGCGGCCTGCAAGTCTTCCCCCCCCCCCCCCTCTTTCTTACCCTTACGTGGTTGTGCAAACTCCCCGTTTGCTTCAACCGAATTCGGTATTGCCGTCTCGGGGAACAATACCAGCATTTGGCAAAAACCCTCTCGTCCCCGTCCTGCCATGTTACTTCGAATATGCCACATTTTTTAGGTTTACTGAAGTTGTAATATAGTACAAGTTAGTTATTGCTTAGGATTGCGCTTTCTCCAAAGCAACATTGTGACGCATATTGGATCCTCAGGATCCTCAGAGATGCATGAACGAAAGTACCTGCAAAAAACAAATGACGCGTTTTTGGCTTGCTTATCTCGACACTCTCACACTTTGACACTCACTTCATTAATGTGGCATTCATTGCCGGGGCATGTAGGATATGCCTATTCCTCCTCCTCTACCGTTTCCTTCTTTTCCTGTTTTCTTTTTATTTTTGAGTTTAGTCTGTTCATTTCCATTCTCGCTTCTTTTCTAATTTGTTGTTGTTCTTGTTTTCTTTCCTCGATCTTGTATTTAAGTTCCGGATGCAAGTTCTGCAAAGAAATTAAACTTATTGCGGCCTGCAAGTCTTTCCCTCCCCCCCCCTCTTTCTTACCCTTACGTGGTTGTGCAAACTCCCCGTTTGCTTCAACCGAATTCGGTATTGCCGTCTCGGGGAACAATACCAGCATTTGGCAAAAACCCTCTCGTCCCCGTCCTGCCATGTTACTTCGAATATGCCACATTTTTTAGGTTTACTGAAGTTGTAATATAGTACAAGTTAGTTATTGCTTAGGATTGCGCTTTCTCCAAAGCGACATTGTGACGCATATTGGATCCTCAGGATCCTCAGAGATGCATGAACGAAAGTACCTGCAAAAAACAAAATGACGCGTTTTTGGCTTGCTTATCTCGACACTCTCACACTTTGACACTCACTTCATTAATGTGGCATTCATTGCCGGGGCATGTAGGATATGCCTATTCCTCCTCCTCTACCGTTTCCTTCTTTTCCTGTTTTCTTTTTATTTTTGCGTTTAGTCTGTTCATTTCCATTCTCGCTTCTTTTCTAATTTGTTGTTGTTCTTGTTTTCTTTCCTCGATCTTGTATTTAAGTTCCGGATGCAAGTTCTGCAAAGAAATTAAACTTATTGCGGCCTGCAAGTCTTTCCCTCCCCCCCCCTCTTTCTTACCCTTACGTGGTTGTGCAAACTCCCCGTTTGCTTCAACCGAATTCGGTATTGCCGTCTCGGGGAACAATACCAGCATTTGGCAAAAACCCTCTCGTCCCCGTCCTGCCATGTTACTTCGAATATGCCACATTTTTTAGGTTTACTGATGTTGTAATATAGTACAAGTTAGTTATTGCTTAGGATTGCGCTTTCTCCAAAGCGACATTGTAACGCATATTGGATCCTTAGGATCCTCAGAGATGCATGAACGAAAGTACCTGCAAAAAACAAAATGACGCGTTTTTGGCTTGCTTATCTCGACACTCTCACACTTTGACACTCACTTCATTAATGTGGCATTCATTGCCGGGGCATGTAGGATATGCCTATTCCTCCTCCTCTACCGTTTCCTTCTTTTCCTGTTTTCTTTTTATTTTTGCGTTTAGTCTGTTCATTTCCATTCTCGCTTCTTTTCTAATTTGGTGTTGTTCTTGTTTTCTTTCCTCGATCTTGTATTTAAGTTCCGGATGCAAGTTCTGCAAAGAAATTAAACTTATTGCGGCCTGCAAGTCTTTCCCCCCCCCCTCTTTCTTACCCTTACGTGGTTGTGCAAACTCCCCGTTTGCTTCAACCGAATTCGGTATTTCCGTCTCGGGGAACAATACCAGCATTTGGCAAAAACCCTCTCGTCCCCGTCCTGCCATGTTACTTCGAATATGCCACATTTTTTAGGTTTACTGAAGTTGTAATATAGTACAAGTTAGTTATTGCTTAGGATTGCGCTTTCTCCAAAGCGACATTGTGACGCATATTGGATCCTCAGGATCCTCAGAGATGCATGAACGAAAGTACCTGCAAAAAACAAAATGACGCGTTTTTGGCTTGCTTATCTCGACACT
Organism: Drosophila subquinaria; assembly: GCA_037043405.1. Taxonomy (NCBI): domain Eukaryota; kingdom Metazoa; phylum Arthropoda; class Insecta; order Diptera; family Drosophilidae; genus Drosophila; species Drosophila subquinaria. Next base: position 53,738 of record JBAMBL010001083.1, on the reverse strand, counting down.
CTCACACTTTGACACTCACTTCATTAATGTGGCATTCATTGCCGGGGCATGTAGGATATGCCTATTCCTCCTCCTCTACCGTTTCCTTCTTTTCCTGTTTTCTTTTTATTTTTGCGTTTCGTCTGTTCATTTCCATTCTCGCTTCTTTTCTAATTTGTTGTTGTTCTTGTTTTCTTTCCTCGATCTTGTATTTAAGTTCCGGATGCAAGTTCTGCAAAGAAATTAAACTTATTGCGGCCTGCAAGTCTTTACCCCCCCCCCCCCCCTCTTTCTTACCCTTACGTGGTTGTGCAAACTCCCCGTTTGCTTCAACCGAATTCGGTATTGCCGTCTCGGGGAACAATACCAGCATTTGGCAAAAACCCTCTCGTCCCCGTCCTGCCATGTTACTTCGAATATGCCACATTTTTTAGGTTTACTGAAGTTGTAATATAGTACAAGTTAGTTATTGCTTAGGATTGCGCTTTCTCCAAAGCGACATTGTGACGCATATTGGATCCTCAGGATCCTCAGAGATGCATGAACGAAAGTACCTGCAAAAAACAAATGACGCGTTTTTGGCTTGCTTATCTCGACACTCTCACACTTTGACACTCACTTCATTAATGTGGCATTCATTGCCGGGGCATGTAGGATATGCCTATTCCTCCTCCTCTACCGTTTCCTTCTTTTCCTGTTTTCTTTTTATTTTTGCGTTTAGTCTGTTCATTTCCATTCTCGCTTCTTTTCTAATTTGTTGTTGTTCTTGTTTTCTTTCCTCGATCTTGTATTTAAGTTCCGGATGCAAGTTCTGCAAAGAGATTAAACTTATTGCGGCCTGCAAGTCTTCCCCCCCCCCCCCCTCTTTCTTACCCTTACGTGGTTGTGCAAACTCCGAACCGAATTCAGTATTGCCGTCTCGGGGAACAATACCAGCATTTGGCAAAAACCCTCTCGTCCCCGTCCTGCCATGTTACTTCGAATATGCCACATTTTTTAGGTTTACTGAAGTTGTAATATAGTACAAGTTAGTTATTGCTTAGGATTGCGCTTTCTCCAAAGCGACATTGTGACGCATATTGGATCCTCAGGATCCTCAGAGATGCATGAGCGAAAGTACCTGCAAAAAACAAATGACGCGTTTTTGGCTTGCTTATCTCGACACTCTCACACTTTGACACTCACTTCATTAATGTGGCATTCATTGCCGGGGCATGTAAGATATGCCTATTCCTCCTCCTCTACCGTTTCCTTCTTTTCCTGTTTTCTTTTTATTTTTGCGTTTAGTCTGTTCATTTCCATTCTCGCTTCTTTTCTAATTTGTTGTTGTTCTTGTTTTCTTTCCTCGATCTTGTATTTAAGTTCCGGATGCAAGTTCTGCAAAGAAATTAAACTTATTGCGGCCTGCAAGTCTTTCCCCCCCCCCCCCTACTCTCCTCTTTCTTACCCTTACGTGGTTGTGCAAACTCCCCGTTTGCTTCAACCGAATTCGGTATTGCCGTCTCGGGGAACAATACCAGCATTTGGCAAAAACCCTCTCGTCCCCGTCCTGCCATGTTACTTCGAATATGCCACATTTTTTAGGTTTACTGAAGTTGTAATATAGTACAAGTTAGTTATTGCTTAGATATTGCTTAATAAACAAATAAAATTTCATATTTAAATGGCGCGCCAAAGAAGATGGAAAGAGGGAAAATGACAGAAAATATACATGACATACCTTAAACACGAAAGAAGAGGGAAAGAGGGAAAATGACAGAAAATATACATGACATACACCAAGATAGATAGCCGCACCAGTCACACCAGTGTGCTGCAAAGCGCGCTCTCTCGTTCTCGCTAAACGCAAAACGTTTTGTGCGCCATCTACTTGCTATGTTCGCGTTTTTCTGATCGCCTGGCACCCGATTTCAAAATGTAATGCAAATTCAGAGCAGTTGCAGGACAGAGATTTTGTGACGGCAGAAAAATTAAATTTTGCAATTTTTTAGCTAGAATTTTGAGACTTGGACCAGAAGTTTTGTTGGACTTTTCTAGAATTTACAATTTGCTTACTTTTTTATTTTCGAGACGCGAAGAGATAACGGCACCAAACCAATTTAAGATTGAATGTAAATTATTTACAAAATTTTGGATTTTGTTTCTTTTTTCAAATTGTTTTTGTTACATTTTTAATTGATTTTGGAAAATTGCAGCTTTTCAGTTCAAATTTAGCGCGCACTAACACTAACAAACCGCACTAATACTTGCAAATTAACAGAGAAAAAGTCACTAATACTTGCATACTAACAGAGAACTGTTACTAACAGGTTAGTGTTAGCGTTAACAATGTTTGGTGAATTTGGCTTATTTTTCGTTTGTTTTTGGCTCAATCAGATATTTTTAAGTGGCAACCGTGGGTATAGTTACTCGTTACATACTCACACAAGTATTTTTCACTGTTATACAGTTCATGGCTATGTTATGGTTATGTAAAGAAGTTCTGTAAAATCAGTCAACAGCTGTTAAATTAATTGGCGGCTCCACAAACTTTTCAATGAAATGCGTACAATGATCTTGTAAAATAAATTATTCCTCTTCGTACTCTTTTTTTTTAAATCTGTAGATAGGACAGGAGATTATGCTGAATTTCGTGTCAACTCAAGTTTAAAATCATCAAATAAATCGATGGAAATGCCCTTAATTTTTGCTGATTCACACAAAGAACGAACTAATTGAGTGAACCAGCGAGATGAACGATGAATTGCGACTCAGTTTAGCTCACTCGGTTAGTTTTGTGAGTCTGTCGATTAACTTTTTTCCTAAGAACGTCGGCATTGGCTGTTTTTATTGATTATTGAAGTCGTTAAGCATTAAAGATTGTTTAGTTGCATAAAACATTCTTGTTAATATATATATCTTAATTGCACCGTAAGTATTATCCCAATAACTTTGCTGAAATGCAGTCAGCACTGCAAATTTACGCATAGAATGCGGCCGACGCCGCCAGTCGCCATCTTTTTTTTGCAATGACGCCTCGCAGGAGAACAATTCATTTTGCATTGTGAATTGCGTGCGAGAAATCACTTTAAGATTTTGTTTAATGTTACAGGAAACATGAACATGGATACCAATGCTGTTGAAAATCGCGAGAAGGACCGCGATCGTCGGGGTCGCGGTGCACGCGGATCCCGATTCTCAGATGCCGATGGCAACAATGGCAACGCTGTCGGCGGAGGAGGCGTTGGCGGCGGACCAAATGTCGCACGAGACAGAAGTCGTGAGAGACGCAATTGCCGTGTATATATTTCCAACATTCCGTACGATTACCGCTGGCAAGATCTGAAGGATCTGTTTCGACGAATTGTCGGCTCCATTGAGTATGTACAATTGTTCCATGATGAAAGCGGTAAGGCGCGCGGCTGCGGCATCGTTGAGTTCAAGGATCCAGAGAATGTGCAAAAGGCAATGGAAAAAATGAATCGCTACGAACTGAATGGCCGTGAGCTGGTCGTCAAGGAGGATCATGGCGAGCAGCGCGACCAGTACGGGCGCATTGTGCGCGATGGTGCTGGTGGTGGAGGCGGCGGTGGTGGTAACGGTGGCGGCGGCGGCGGTGGTGGCGGTGGTGGCGGCCGCGACCATATGGACGATCGCGATCGTGGTTTCTCCCGACGTGACGATGACAGAATGTAAGTATATTTTTGACACTGACATACATGTATTTCTCAATACAGTAAGATGTCAAGCGAACCGAAAAGGATAATGAATATTGCTCTGTTCCAAACACCCAGTTTCAGCCGATTTTGCGTCAAAACTATAAACAATTGCTAGCATTACGGTTATTTTCAGAATTTACTTTATGTAGGATCTTTTGTCAACACACTTCAGCTGGAAGACTAATTTAGTATATCTGGGACGCGATTCTACTTTGTGATGACAATTTTACTTCAAAGAGAAGAGTCCAATAGTCGCTCTCATTCAATCTCTTACAACGTATGCTGTTGCTTTCTATGTTAGTTGTACAACGTCGGTAATAATTGTTCAGCAAGTGGCAGATTCTAGGAATTGAATGGAGCATATTAAAATTAACAACGTTTTTAGATAAGATTCATACCCATCGATTTGTGTAAATATGTTTGAAGACACTTTGGCGCTTAGTTCACATATATGCACAGTTTGTCAAGTATTTGTTTAGACGAGAGCATTTAAAAAAAAAAGGGCATTCATTTGTTTAGACTTATATAGTATTCGTGACTACAGTTTTAACTATAATTTTTATATTTGTTTCGGCTTCAGCAACGGTCACTTAACAATTTGATGAGCATCAAAATCAAAACCCCAAGGAATTGGTTTAATTTCGCGATTCGAAACACTCCTTATATAGGTTTAAAGCAATATTTTGGGCTGCATTAGGTTTAGCTTGCCGAATTTATATTAATTTACGTTGAAAAAGTTGTACAATTACTGAATGATTTTAAATGTACGGTATCATCTAAGTTAGTTTGAGTCAATAGTTATCTGAAGATTGAACTGATGTGGCAAATGATTTTTCAACTTTCAATTTAAATATTAATGTCATTGTAAGCCTTGTTTTTATTAGTGTAAACTGTAGTCTATGTATTTTAATAACTTTAAACAGAGTTGATGCGTTCTGGATATAATATTCTATAGTTGCAATTTGATGCGTGCGCTCTTTTGGGATATCGAGTATTTGTTTTATCTCTTGCTTTTGTTATTTTTTCTCTCTGGATCTTTTGGCTTCTTTTTCTAGATCTGGGCGTAATAATTTTAACATGATGTCGAATGATTTTAATTCGTCGAATTACAATTTGTATGGGCTTTCTGCTTCGTTTTTGGAGAGTCTTGGCATAAGTGGACCTTTGCATAATAAGGTTTTTGTTGCTAATGTGAGTATATTGTATTATAAAAATTCCAATAATTGTATGTTAAAACAAAAAACAACCTGTATTGAACCAAAAACCAAAATAATACCAAACCAAACCACAACTATTCATGTGCATATATATCCTATATGTATGTTTTCTAGCCTGTATTCTTCGCCTTCTTGTATTGTAAGACGTAAGCTGTTTAATTCCGTCAACACAAATTTTTTATTTCATCATGGGCTCCGTTTCGTATTTATAACCCAATTATAAAGTCAATAACACATTGAAACGGCTTCTTTTTAATTTCTGGGCAAGTTTCGAGTTCACTTTTGAAATTTTACAGTACCTCGCAATTGATCATTTTTCCTAGTTGATGTTATTTTAAATATGCAGATCTTATGAAACTATTAGAGTTGATTATAATAATGATATATTGCATATTATAATTTTTATTTTCTGATATTAAGTTTTACTTGTTGGGTTCAGAACCTCTTGACAAAACAGAGGTTGTTGTATTCTGTCCGTTATTCAATTTTCGATACAATGATCTTGTATTTAATAGAAGATCGAATCTTTAAAATCACCTAACACTTCCAAGCGACTCTTGAAATCATTTGAACCACACAAAATGTTTTTTAACTCTCCATACAGATTTAACTTTGAATTTTGGCCTTGCAGTTTATTAAAGATAACAATTTTTAAATTAATATCGGACATAATTTTGAAATAAATGGCAATTAAGTGTCATTATCATCGATAACTTGGTTTCTACCTTATTATTCATTCCTTGTAATCAAACGACCCTTTTAAACATTGTTGCGTTGTTTTTGAACGAGAGGAATTGAAACTTTTAGCTGGTTGGTATTTGTTTTTGTTTTTTCGTCGCATTTCGCCTCGATATTCAAGTCCTTCCTGCCTAGAGAGAGAACTGGGTTATAAATATGAAACAGTCGATCAACTGCCAGCCTGCGTCGCTTTTGGATTAGCCAACTGGGCATGGCTGGATCCTGAGTTGCTGCTGACTTTATTTGATCCTAGTAAAGGTTGCGGCCGGAGTCAGAGTCGAATCCATGTGGAATGTATTGAATATATTTTATTTATATTATGTATACAGTTGATCAAGTAATTGCTTCGACAAGGAAAATAATTCATTGTATTATTAAAATTCTCTTGGATTTACCTATTTTAAAAAATTAAAAAAAAACAAGCTTGTGAATTTTGTATTTAGTCAAAACAATTACTTGACTAACTGTATATATTAACGTGTATTTCAGCAAGTCCAAAGGTCACACCTTAAATGCAATTTTCTAATATCTTGTCTTATTATTATCCCAACAGCTGGACTATAAGGTCGACAACAAGAAGCTCAAGCAGGTTTTCAAGCTGGCCGGCAAGGTGCAGAGCGTGGATCTGTCCCTGGATAAGGAAGGCAACAGCCGTGGCTTTGCTGTAGTCGAATACGATCATCCTGTGGAAGCAGTACAGGCAATTTCTATGCTGGATCGTCAAATGCTCTATGATCGTCGCATGACTGTGCGTCTTGATCGCGTCCCCGATAAGCCTGAGGGCCTGAAGCTGCCCGAAGGATTGGGCGGCGTTGGCATTGGCCTGGGCCCCAACGGTGAGCCTCTCAAGGATGTGGCGCACAATTTGCCCAACGGTGGAAATCAAAACGCTTCGCAGCTGCTCAACAATGTGCAGAACGCCCAGCAACTATCGGCTGTCACTGGTGGTCCGGTTGTTGGAGGCGGCTCCAATGCAAACAATTTACTGGGCAGCCTTAGTGGTGTCATGTTTGGCAACAATTCAGCCGTGCAACCCTCTCCGGTGGCGCCAAAGCCCAGCATGGGCAATAACTCGGGCAGCGGTGGCGGCGGACTCAATTTAAATAACTTGAATCCCAATTTGGCTGCTGTTGTTGGCAACCTGGGCGCTGCCCTGTCAAATCCTCTACTGACCTCGTCGCTTAGCAACCTCGGCCTCAATCTTGGCAACTCTGGCGGCAACGATGATGGTCTCGTCTCTGCCAGCAATGTGGGTTTGTCCAATAACTACAGCAGCGGCGGCGGAGGCTATGGCGGTGCCGGCAACAATTACAATAGTGGCGGTGGAAGCTCTGGCAGCGGCGGTGGCGTCTCCGGCGGTAATGTGGGTTACAATGCGTACAATAGCAGTGCTGGAGGTGTCTCCAATTCTGGTAACAATCAGCTCGATGGCAATGACTACGGCAATGCTGGCAATCAATTGGACATGTTTGGAGGCGGCAACGTGGGCGTTGGCGGTGGCAACGTTGGTGTTGGTGGCGGTTCCGGCAATGCTGGCGGCGGTCCACGTAAATCCGATACAATTATCATCAAGAATGTCCCATTGAGCTGCACATGGCAAACGCTGCGTGACAAATTCCGGGATGTTGGTGAAGTCAAGTTTGCCGAGATACGCGGCAATGATCTCGGCGTGGTCCGATTCTTCAAGGAGCGCGACGCTGAACTGGCCATTGGTAAGACTTGAGAAACTCTGCTATTGTTCCTGCCGACTCTAACTTTCGTGTTTATCTTACCCCTAACAGCTCTCATGGATGGTTCCCGTCTTGATGGTCGCACCATTAAAGTAACATACTTTTAATTCGTAGCTCTTAGATTTTAACTGAGCAGTTCGTTTGTCCAGCCACTGAACCGAAATAATTAACATGTATATGACATGACCAACGGCCTAGATTTTTCCCACATCGGAGCAGCGGCGAGGCTGTTCGAGCGGTTTTAGTTGTAGTAACTACAAACATATATAATTGTTTAATTTTTATACACATATGTATTTACACTACTCATAAAAAGTATCATAAAATAACAGACTTTCCAAAATCCAGAAGACGCAATTCATGTAGTTTTTAAGTGATTGAATTAAAATTACAAAATGCAAAATAAAACCTTGTTTTATAATGCTAAGTTGGGTGCTTAGTTGGTGTGCTTTGAATAGTTGGAATACCGACTTGGTCAGGACCAGAGAGCTGCAAAATTCACTATTTTCTTGATTTTACTGATTCGCTAAAATTCTTACTCAATTCCACTCACTGATCGAAACACAGCGTTGAGTTAAAATCAGCTCGAGCTGACCTATAGGTTTAGAAATGATTTTGAACATGTTTGCAACCCTTTTTTTATATGGAGTTTTGGCCTTGCAAACATATTTTCGAACATGATCATGAATAAACTCAACGAGCAAAAAATTTTGGCTCATTTGAGTGATTTTAACTTAAGAGCACGGTTGACACAATTGGCGCTTTTGCACCAAAATTGGCTCTTTTTTGTCCTGTTGGCGCAATGGCACTTATTTTTTCGAATTGGCTCCTTTTTTCATCAGTTCAGAATTAGGTTTTGGTATGTTGCATTTGTTTACACATGACGTGCGCGTGGCTACGGAAAATGTGACCACTGGATGCTCCTGTGAGCCGCGCAGCTGCGGATCGGCACCGACACGTCCAAGTATAGTCACATTGTTGACAGCTACAATTGAGTGGTCGAATAATATTTATTAAATAGTATATGCATTACATTTTTTAGCTACGTACTTTTTTCAATTTTGGCGGGAGCCGCGGCCGAAGTGCTAGCGGCACCTCGTGCCGGCAGACTCGAAGTCCGTTTAGGACGGGCGTCAACTGAAAATATTCAAATTGTATCACTTGCACTATTTGCAGTTATTTAAGCAGTTTACTTTGCAATGCGTTTGCTTTGTTGCATCATATTCTCAGCGTGTTTTATAAAGCGGCAATGCGATTTTAATTTATGGAACAGCTGTTTGTTTCACCACCGTGCAGAAAACAAACAGCTGTTTGCAATATTTTCAATTTGAAAGTTGACTTTTCAACTCTTGCAGACAGAACGAGCACGCAGCGGACAGTCATCAGTTCACGATAATTAGTGTTAGTTTAGTGCAAACGTTTCCAATGGTGCGGAATTCGTGGAACGTGCCCCATTTATCGACCCTGGGTCCTGGCACTCGAGCAACATCCAGCTCAGATTGTCGCCTCTGGGGCTCGGGTTCGTCTGACCTACACAATATGTGCCTTTTTATCTAATGTTGCGCAATATGCTTGGATTGGTCATTTTGCGCATGGTCAAATCACGTCCAGAAGATGCACTTTTGTACTCCGCGGAATATCAACTGAATAATCTCACAGCAACGCCAAATTGTGGCAATATTGTATTCGAGCAGCATTCATCATCTTTCTCTGCATTCGATGTTGGTGAGGCAAGTGTGTGAGTTATCCAGCTTATCTGTCGATCTATATCGATATTTACTTACAGACTGGCGATCTACCATGGATGGAAACTGACGTTTCCCGGCACATTTTACTATGGCTACGTTATCGCAATGCCTCTGGCGGGGCCATTTGGCAGACAGATTCGGTGGGAAGCTGCTCTTCATCAACTCGCTGACCCTGCAAGATCTAGCATTCATCATCCAGTGCTTGTTTGTTTACAAATGCGATAATAAATAATTGTAAGTTGTAAAAATTTTGATACATTGGCCAAACGTTTTTCGCGTGCTGCACGCATATTATCAATGTATGTACAGTGGATCACAGCTTATTTCAACCAGCACCTTCAAAAAAGTTTAGGCGTCTGTAAAATCTAAACTAAGCGAGGTATCAAAAAAATTTAAATTCAGGTTGTTAGTCTGATGTTTCAACTTATTTAATATGAAATCATTTATTTTTTAAATATTTTTTTAATATTTTATAACAATTAAAAACTAAAAAATGAGCCAAAAAAAAGGCCACAGCTTATTTCAACCACTTGAGAAAAAAAAATTTTAAAACATAATTATTAATAAAACTACAAAAATAAGTACTAGGCATGACTATCCCTTTGGTCAACCACCATTTCTATCCTTTTTGGCATGGATTCGACCAACTTTAGGGCCACTTGTGGCCCATTCTTCAAGCAGTGCAGTTTTGAGCGAGAAACTGTTCCCAGCCACTTTAAAACGAGCCACTGGCTCAGGAAAATTGGTGAGATGTTTGGACTTAGTGATTCTATAGTCCAGAGCATCATTTACAAATTTTTTCCGCGAGAATGGAACCCGTGATAAGGCCAGAAATGCTCCGAGCAAAATTTTCAATTCAAAGGATGAGCGCTATTATGTTCAGAAAATTCGGAAGGATCGAAGGATATCGGCTCCAAAAATGGCCAGTGTAGTTCAGAAAGACTTGGACTAGTCATGCCACCCTGAAAAGATTCGCGGTGTGCTTCGGGAGCATGACTTTTATGCCAGAGCACCCCACAAGATGAATTTTATAAGCGACCAAAATAAGAAGTATCGCCTAAAGTTTGTCCAGGAGCACTTTTACAAGGACATTAGTTTCTGGAATACAATGTTATTCTGTGATAAGTCCAAATTTACTTATTTTGTGTAAGATGGAGCCTCTTATGTGTGGCGTAAGCCAAAAACAGAACTGAAAACAAAAAATTGATAGGCTACAGTTAAGCATGGCGGTGGTAGCGTTATGCCATGGGCATTAAAGTCATGCTCCCGAAGCACACCGCGGATCTTTTCAGGGTGGCATGACTAGTCCAAGTCTTTCTGAACTACACTGGCCATTTTTGGAGCCGATATCCTTCGATCCTTCCGAATTTTCTGAACATAATAGCGCTCATCCTTTGAATTGAAAATTTTGCTCGGAGCATTTCTGGCCTTATCACGGGTTCCATTCTCGCGGAAAAAATTTGTAAATGATGCTCTGGACTATAGAATCACTAAGTCCAAACATCTCACCAATTTTCCTGAGCCAGTGGCTCGTTTTAAAGTGGCTGGGAACAGTTTCTCGCTCAAAACTGCACTGCTTGAAGAATGGGCCACAAGTGGCCCTAAAGTTGGTCGAATCCATGCCAAAAAGGATAGAAATGGTGGTTGACCAAAGGGATAGTCATGCCTAGTACTTATTTTTGTAGTTTTATTAATAATTATGTTTTAAAATTTTTTTTTCTCAAGTGGTTGAAATAAGCTGTGGCCTTTTTTTTGGCTCATTTTTTAGTTTTTAATTGTTATAAAATATTAAAAAAATATTTAAAAAATAAATGATTTCATATTAAATAAGTTGAAACATCAGACTAACAACCTGCATTTAAATTTTTTTGATACCTCGCTTAGTTTAGATTTTACAGACGCCTAAACTTTTTTGAAGGTGCTGGTTGAAATAAGCTGTGATCCACTGTATGTTCGTCAAGCTCAAACTTGTTTTTTCCATTTTGATTTCACCCCGGCTCAATAAAAAACCAACCAACCATGTCTTCTCCACCAATTCTGCAGTGCGGCATATTTGAAAAATGAAAAATATCCCACATTTGCCCATCTGGTAAGCCCGTGTAGTTGCAGTTGACCTGACCTGACTATGAATTAACCTCTTGGCAGTGCTATCCGGGTTGCATTTATCGCGAGACGGACGCATTGCAAATTGCAAATGGACAAAGTTCGGTCATTTCTGCAGAGCATGTGCACCCGATTTCAAAATGTAATGCAAATTCAGAGCATTTCGTTGACAGAGATTTTGTGACCACAGAAAAATTAAATTTTGCAATTTTTTAGCTAGAATTTTGAAACCTTTACCAGAATTTTTGTTGGACTTTTCTAGAATTTACAATTTGCTTCCTTTTTTTTTGTCGAGACGCGAAGAGCTAACGGCACCAAACTAATTTTAGATTGAACGTTAATTATTTACAAAATTTTGAATTTTGTTGTTTTTCTCAAATTGTTTTTATTAAATTTTTAATTGATTTTGCAAAATTGCAGCTTTTCAGTTCAAATTTGGCGCGCAAAACTTGCATATTAACAGAGAAAAAGACACTAACCTTGCATACTTACAGGAGAAGAGTTACTAACAGGTTAGTGTTAGCGTTAACAGTGCTAACAATGTTACTAACATTCGGCGCTCTTTTAGTGAATTTGGCTCATTTTTCGTTTGTTTTTGGCTCAAATCAGATACTTTTAAGTGGCAGCTGTGCTTAAGAGGCGTGCGCATGGCAGGTTTGAGCGGTTGAGCCGAATTGCTTGAATATTCAGCCTGTTCCGGTTTTTTCGGTACACTGCAGTTTGTTGTCAATCGTCCAGAAGCTGTTTGCTATCAAACCTGACAAAGTTGCGCCTAAAAAGTATAGCATGCTTTCGAGCGTGGATATTTAATCAAAAGTGCTAAGCCTGGTCAGGACTTTGAAATCTTGTTAAAAGGAAAGGATGATCTTTTTGGGACAAATTAAATAATTTTAAAAACATTGCATACTTCTTGGCTGCGACACGATGCAAATTTTTAAAATTTTAATTGCTTACAAATTTTAGTTCCTAAAGTGTACGCTAGATGGCAGCACCTATCAAATCAAGAGCTTATCACTCTTGCATACTTATATGCGTTTACAAAAAGTAAAGGTTCAAGCACTTTACACTAGATGGCACTTGCTTACCGAAAATGCAGTGCCGTGAATACACCTTCTGTTGAATATTTCACGCACTGAAAATTTTACTAAATAAATGAAATGCGATAACTCGAAATCGCCACCTATGGTTTTAATTTAAAAGTGGCTCGGAGATGGACGGCGTGAAAATTGAATGGGAATTTTTAATTTGTTAATTTAGAAATAATTTAATAAATCCAAATAAATCATATAAAACAAAGATCATTTTAAATAATGGTAAAATTAATTTTAAATCAAAAATTAGAAATTCGACAATTGATGTGACATTTTAAAGATTCGAACTTAAACATTGACAAATTACCAAAAAATTAACCCCTTATAATTAAATCCTCAGCTGGAAATCATCCTTATTTTGTGGCTTGATGATTGCTGATATAAATTTCAAAATTCAAATTTTGGCAATGTGTGGACGCAACTTGCCTGCTTAGTAATAAGTCATAAGGAATATTTGAAGAAATATCTCTCTGGCGAACCTAAATCGGAACCTGACCCGGAAACAAATGGACACACAGAGAAGTCGGCGGAGAATGATTTGGATTTCAGAATAATCACATATACTTCCTTTTTCCATAGTCACTCATAATTCTGTCATATCCTTGCATGTTCCCGACTGATGCCCAAATAAAACACTCAATTCACATCGATATTATAGTTATTAACTTTAGCTTAACGGCTAATCGCATTATTGGTGGTTAATTGTGGCTTAAATACAAAAGAGTCCGAGCATGATTGATTATATGTGCGTGGATGTTGTTCTGGGGTTCTTCTACTCAATGGAAATGATATTATTTACTTTGCGGTTTCCGGAGCAGCCGCTGCAGTTGCCTTGAATCGCTCCAGGCGTGCACGCGCCTTCTCGGCCCAGTCACCCTGACCCTTAGAATCGCTGTCAGCAGCTGCAGCGGGAGAAGCAGCAACAGCAGTTGCGGCAGCGCCACCGAAACGTTCCTTGCGCTTTTGTAGCTTTTCGTCACCGGCTGGCGTTACGGCTGACGACGTCTTTGCATTCTTTTCCGGCACCACACAGCCGAAACGTTCGGCACGACGCTTCAATGCCTCTTTTTGCTGTTCGTCAGTTTCCTTGTTGCCATTGTTGGCTTTTATGGATGCACTTGATGACTTGTTGACCGCAGGAGAAGCAGCAGCGGTTGTAGCAACAGTGGCAGCCGAAGCCGAAGCTTTTGCATCGGCTGTAATGCCAAACTTCTTGGCCCTCAGTTCCAAGCGCTCCTGAATGCTCAACTCGCCTAGCTTCTTGTTGGCTCCTTTGTTGTCTGCTTCAGAGCCTCCAACCACAATGGGTTTGCGCTGTGGCTTTGTCGATTTTTCGTCAGTGTCCGAGACTGGATTACTGGCTTCTGCTTTGGGTGCTGCATTCTCCTTCGATGTCGTTGTCGATGCTGTGGTCAGCGACGTCAAATGCTGCTGGGAGTTGTTACGTTTTAGCACAATCTTCTTGGCTGGCGGCGATGCAATTTCAGTTTCAGGTTTCGATTGCGTCGATGGAGTTGTCCCCGTCAATAACTCTGGCAATGTTGCAGTTGACGCCGTCGGCGTGCTCACGGGACTTTTCAGCAGCAAATCCTCGTGATCGTCGCCCAATAATTTGTGCTCGTCCTCATCGGTCAGTGAGACATCGTCGTCTATTCCGTCCGCAATGGCGTCGGCTATTGCGCTGTCCTCCAGCGAAATGTCACCCTCGAGCAACGCCGTCTGCAGTCGGTCCTGCAACTCGTTTTTATTGCCGTTCAATGGCAAGCCACGCATCTTCAGCTCGCGCTTCAGATCGGCAACCTGGTTATAATATTGGTTGGTTTGTTGTTGGACTGACTTAGAAAGTACTAATTACTCACCTTCATTTTGGTAACATCGCTTTCTGGCATTTTTTATTGATGTTTTTATTTATTTCGTATGCGGAACACAATAATTTTCACACAATAGAGTTGTGTTAGTGATGTAAATTTGAGTGGAAACATCGATGTCGATGTTCATCGATGTTTTCAAAATGAAACATCGATGTCGGTTGATACATCGGGTCGAAACATCGATGCATCGATGTATGTGTAATGTTTAAAAACCATACCATTTGTAGAAGAAAAATAGAATTTCTTAGTTTAAAGTTTCAAAAAGTTTTTATCTTAAAAGTATTAACACAAACTACAAGAAGGCTTTTTGATGAGAACTTTGAAAAGACATTGTAAGCCTTATTGCAGCTATAGTATCTCTGACCAATTTAAATAAATTTACTCACTTAGGCATTGCAAACATTGCTCAAATTACTATAAACTCACTGTTAGAGCGGTGAAAAGAGCGTATTGAAAGAGTGGCAAACGATGTTATGTAAAACATCGATGCATCGCCATCCAACATCGATGCATCGACATCTACAAAAACATCGGAAAACATCGAGAAATATCGCTGAAAAAACATCGATGCTCGATGCATCGATGTTTTTTTACATCACTAAGTTGTGTCGTTTCGTTCTGAGAAATAGATGAGGGCATCGATACAATGAACGGGTCATTAAGATGAGCGAATGAACTCATTCATGAACTAAATCGAACAACGAGCATATTCGATGAGCATGCTCGGCTTGTTTCAATTTTAAGCTCGGCTGTTCAGTTGTTATTATTATTTTGAAATTTATAATTTAAATTGTTTTTATTATCATTCAGTCATCAGTCGTTGATCGAGTCGTTCAAATTAAGTTCGATTCAACTACCCTCTTAAGCGATTGGACGAACAAAATGCCTGATTGATTGTAGGTCCCATTTGCTGTTTAGTTCCCAAACGCTCCAAGTGGTAAAGACAGAAAAGTAACGCCACAATCCACTGTTGAGCCCAATCCATAGATGGCGCTTTTGTCTCGCAACAGGCAAACTGCTTTTAAACTGTGTGTGGCCTTCTTCCAATTAGGAAATAAGCAATACCCTTACGATAAGTGAGGAGTAAATTATGTTGAGGGTAAACTGTTATGTTATAATTTAAGTGCTGTAAATCGCAATGTGCGCGCTAAAATTTAAAAATGAAAAATTTGCAATTTTCAAAATAAATTTAAAAAAATTGAGAAACAAACTTAAGACAAAATGCAAAATGCATGAGATTAAAAAAATTTAAAAATATGTGGCGCAAGTAAAGGTCATTGCTAGCTGTAATATGAAGAAACGCATAATATTTGTTTTTGTCACTCCATTGCTACAACTTACAGCTCACCCATTCGCTGGCTGTGCACAAGATAAGATATGGTATAATATGAGTGCTGTACAGAAATAGCAAACAAGCAGCATTCAGCACCATCCGCACCGTGAAATCCACACACGACCCCCACGACAAGAAAATAAAACCCGACCGGAAACGGGAAATGCATGCAATATTATCTGTTAGCCTGATTCTAGGGCCCTGCTTTCTCTGACTGATACCAAAATAAAGAAATAAAACTGATTGTGTTGAAAAACGAAAGCATCACAGAGAGAGAGAGAGAGAGATGTGGAGCACTAGGCGCCAGATAAATTTCATTTCGACCTTGAACTGTTCTCATGTAAATTGCATTGTTTTTGAAGTGCACCTGCACCTGTTTCTCTCACTCTCTCTTCTCTCTCTCTCTCTCTCTCTCTCTCTCTCTCTCTCTCTCTCTGTCTCTCTTCCTATACCCTCTCGCACTTAATGCTGCGCACATATGTTTCTCATATGGCGCATAAGTGCTGCCCTTAATTGGCAGTGCAGCTCATTCATATATAATATATTTATTTATAATTTTTCCGGCCTACGCATTAACCTTTTGTCCGTTAGCATTTAAAAGTGTTTGCCGCCCTTTAAGGCATGTTCAGTGCATTCGGCGGTAATTATAATTAATGCGTAATATTCTCTTACTCGCTAATGTCTAACGTACACACATACTCACACATATGTACCCATTACTTTGGTCATTCTTTAGCCTTATACGGTTGGAGAGGGGGAGCTTTAATTACAGTTACAACTACTTAACGGGCACGCATACGACGATGACAAGCGCGGTCATTTCGTTGATTAATTGGCAACGACAGCTGCGTTCAAATTCTGTTTGCGGGATTACGCAAGTGGATTTAACTCGTTGTCCAATTTGGCCAAAGGTCTAGATGGTCAACAATTATCCAAACTCTAGAATCAATCTTGTGAAACAAATCAATTCGATTTCTACAAATTTACAACGATTTTGATGCTCAGCTTATAAAACTGGTTTGTTAATTATATGTAAACAATTTTTATTTGGCCTTAGTATTTTAATTCTATTAATGCAATAAATAAATATATTACTTACAATCAAATATTAAATATTAAATTTCAAGCATTGTGAGTAATTTTCCTTTATAAGAATTGTTCATACATATCTATAGATATAAATACTTATATACTTATAATAAATATTAAATAAAGCTTTTACAATACGAGACGAGCTGCAAAATGGTTTGCAATTGGTCTTATCAGAAAACGTCATTCTAGAGACGAACAGGCGTCACGCACAAGAGAGAGCGAGCGAGCGAGAGAGGAAAGAGAGCGAGTGAGAGTAAGTTGATAGGTTGAAGATACTCAGAGATTTGTGCTCATAGAACTTGTAAGCCACAGCAGCTGCTTAATATATAGTATTTTATTTTATTTATTAGATTTGTCTTTAACAAAAATAATAATAAATAATGAATGTAAATAAGATAAAATTAATTACAAGAAAGCAATTTTATTATGTATTTAAGTAAATATATGTTAAATGATTATTAAAAGATAGTTTTTCTTTCTTTCAATATTCCATTTTGAAATCCAATTAAATTTATTTCAAATTAGTTTTAGTTAATTTTCCCACTTGCATTTTTCTGAGCGAAACAACGTAAATATTTCTTAGAGTGCAGAAAATGAGCGCTCTGCTCTCAGCTCAGCTCGGGCGGCTACTCGGCCACTCGCAGTATCCGTCAGATACTCGTTCTCAGTTGCGTGACGGCTGTTAAAGCGATCGGTTGTTTTCAGCTCTTTGTTCGCTGTTGGTTGTTTTGTCGTCTTCGTGCGGTTCGTGTATCTTCGTTTTGTAAATTTGTTCGTTTGATCAAAAGACGTCATCGCCAGAGACGGACGTGTCTCTCGATTGATTTGTTGCTTAAATAAAGTGAGAATTCGAATTTACCAGTGCAAATTTGACCAGGAGAACGTGTATCTATAAGTACGTGCTTATTACATTCCAGCGTAATGTAACAAAAGTTTCCCAAAACGCCAATCAAAATCAATATTAGCAAATATATTTATATAAATAATACTTGGTGACCTTGTGCAGCATATAGCATATGTATCTTGAGGATTTAAGTGTGTGTATCTTTTGTGTATATATGATTAGTATAATCAGTAGAAAGCATTTGAGTAACCTGTTGACTGCATTTTAAGCTATTGTTGTGTTTCCTTTATTTTAAAAATGTTTTTTTTTTACATTTTTTATTTTGTATCGTTGAAATCGTTTGCGTGATCACCTCTTTATCACCTGAGTCACTTTCGTATGGCGTTCACGCCCGTCCAATGGCTCTGGAATGCCAACCAGCTTTTTGATTACGACTCTAACTGCTCTCTTATTCTCACTCGCTCTCTCTCTCTCTCGCTCTCTCTGTCAACTTATCTCCCACACTTGGCTTACTGACTGCTCTCACATTTTAGGCCCGTTACCATTTTTAGCTAACAATAATTATATGGCTGCATGACCATTAAAGGCCAACAGACCTATCCTTACTACGAGAAGGGGTGTGCTGGGGGTTGGGGATGTGTGCGTGCTATCAGAGGAAACCTTATGAAGCCGACTCCAACAATGAACTTAGTGATCCCCACATAATGAAATTACAAATCAATTTAGTGCAACCTATTGCCATAATATATGACCTCAATTAATTAAACTAATTGACAGCGCGTGCCTCGCAAATCCCGTTACCCGTAGCCCGCAACCCGTTAGCCGTAACCCATAACCAGAACAAACCAAATCGCAACAATCTGTGTATATATATTTATATATACTATGTACATAGTCAGTCTAACGGTTAACGAGCTTTATAGTTGCACTTATCGCGTTTTCAAGTTGATTTTTTTATATGGCATATACATACATATATACAGTCTACCTGTATATGTGTGTGTGTGTAGCTTATCTAATCAGTTTATTAAATACGAAAACACATGCGGGGAATCATAAAACAAAATATACATATGTACAAACCTAACATTTGCCGAGCAAAAATGAATAACAAACTTCCATTTGGTTGCCAAACGCGATATACGGGCACTTACTTATAAGACCAAGTGTTGTCGCACATTTGTATGAAAAGCATTCTTCTGACAGAAGATTTACTCTTTACAATAAGTATGTTAACCCTACTTGAATTGAAAGCTCAAACAGATAGCTAGAATATTGTATTTCGATTATGTGTCGAATAACAATACACCTTTGGCCCGGTTAACGGTCTATATTGGAATCGGAAAAGTGAGCCGTAAAATGAATACCTTATTTTCGAACTGGATACAAACTTGAATTATGTAAATGACAAAAAAAATTTTTGTCAATTTTTATAAGTTACAATTTTTACAAAACAACTCTTAAAAGTTTTTATTAATAAATTAAACTCCCATTCCAACAGATTAATTTAAATATACACGCATAAAATCTTGTCCAGTGCTTAAGTTTTGTAAAAAGTTTCGTCACAAACTGGAGACAAAATCGAATCTTAATTATCATAATCTCAAAAAGTTGTCACAAATGAACATACATACTTATAATATATTATGTTGTTTGTAGCTTAGTAATTTTTTCTTAGGCAGCTTAGGGAATTTATTAGTTTGGAATGCGGATTATGGACAGTGATTATTATTAAAACACTTTCCAGATGCAAGTACATTTCGAAATCAATCGATCTATTGAAAATACGGTTGTAGATAGCCTTATCAGTCGATTTGGTCATGGTTATAGACCAAAAGAAGTTGCTGTATAAATGTAGATAAGATCATTAGCGATTATAAATAAACAATCTTATCAAAGATCCCAAACATATATACATATGTATATTTACTTTATATAGCACAAACTTTACCTACAATGAATCTAAATATCCCAATTTTAAAATTGAACAGTTCTAAAAAGTGAACAGTTGTGTAAATTTGAGTTGTTCACAATATCGGATATTCACTATAATTAGACTCGAGTGTACTATAATTTTCAGCTAGATGCAAAATGATTTCATTTGCCAGAATGGAAATTCAATTTGAAAACGCCAATGAACGAAAACAGCTGAAGTTTGTGCTTTCAAAGTTGACTCTAATTTATTATTATTCACATATTTACAAAGCTACACATACAGAGAAATATTACGAGAGTTATGGGATTGCTCGTAATACTTGTGGTGTATTAAACTTATGATGCACAATGCGATTACAAGTGACTGATAAAGGCACAAAGAAGTCGGCAGCAGCTTCTTAAGAATGTCTCAAGAATTGTAGCAAAATAAATATATGTACAACATATTTCAGAGAGTCTCTTAAAAAGCTTGAGTGATAGTGAAAGAGAGAGTGAGGGAGAGAGTGAGAGCGAGAGAGCTTAAGCATTGGCAATGCAAAGAGTGTGAATGTGGCAAGCAAGTGTTCCAAGAATATTACGACAATATTCGTATCAACAAAGGCGAAACTTGATATGTAAAGTTTACAAGAGGGCAACGCAGCCCCCTTCACTGCACCCCCCTTCATCCCCCTCTTCATCACTCGCTTCTTCTCTGCACCGATAACAAAGAAGACATTTTACATACAAACAATTATATAGTGTATTTTATGTTTAAATAATTTATTATGTGTATTAATTACAATACGCTTACAATTTGTGTCAGCTGTTGATAGACGATTTCCGTAAATCATACAGAATGTATTTAATACACTCTATGTATGTTTGTAGCTGGTCATTAATGATCGCACAACGGATTTGTAACACTGCCGATGGTCAAGAGTTCCAAATTCTAAACAAACCTTAACGCCAGCCAAGCGGGCAGCCAACCAACCATTAAGTACTAGTAGCAACAACAACAAAAACAAAATAAACAAAATAAATAAACAACATTTTGCTGTTGCTTTTGCTTTTAATTGGCTTCTTTTTTTTTGTTTTGTGCACAAAGCTTTCTTGTTCGACGCTTTTTAAATTATTATAAACAAAGCAAATGTGGGCGCTGTTTTAGTGACTGCAGTGCAAAAATTTTACTTTATAAATTACAATACATACATAATACAATACATAAGTGTGTGTGTGTATGAATGGATGTGCTCTATGCTTCTATTTATATATGCAGCTGATTAAGCAATTTGCCAAAAGTTCGGAATGGTCAGAAATCGGAAAACACTTGAGTGGAATTTGCACTGGCTGGAAGATTGAAGATCATTGAAAAAGCTATACGAGAATGAATGTTTATCTTTCTTAATGATTAAAGATGAAAATCTAACATAATGCGGTTAACATTGCATTAACATTAAAATGTTAATGACTTATGAACTACATCATGTTAGCCCAGCTTGAAATTAGTTTTGTTTTCCAGTTATTGAATTTTTCACAATTCATCTCAATGCTAACGATAAAAGAATTCAACGAAAATAAGCAAAATATGACTCAGAAGCCATACTAAAAATTAAATTTCAGACAACGAACATTTGTTTGCTGAGTAGCAGAAAACACATGCATATTATGCTAAAAAATAAAAATGAAACTACAAAGAGAGCACTTAACCCCCGTTGGGGTTCGTGTACAGCAATTAGGCTTAATTGTGTAGCGGGTTGGCAGTGACAGCGAACTTAGAGATCAGCGTCAAGATCATGGCGCCTAGAAACAATATCAATATCAAAGAGTTGCTGCACTTAAGGCTCTGATCTTTTGCTTTGTGTAGCATGCAGCACGCTTTCTATATTAAGCTAGAAAATTTAATTTTAAATAAACGAAGATTTTCGAATTAATTTTTTTTAAATATGTACAGCTGATAATAATATTTTATGGAACCAAACGCAAACGGTAAACGATGCTCAACATGTGTATGTCTGTATGTATATGAATGTGTCAACATAACCGGTTTCTGAGCTGTGATGTAAACTTGGATGCAGTCCGTTTGTGGGTTGATTTGTTGGGGGTCTTTGCATGAGTCACTAGAATTAGACCGTCATCATACAACTCAGTATATTCGTAGGTATGTTTGTACATAGGCACACTTTCTTACGCATATTTGTACACTCACTGAGAGTGTGCTTATAATTGTAATTGACTGACAATCATATTGGATGAGTCACAGCGCAAGATTTCTGTTTCCCAGAATTCGTATGAGTTTTCTGCGAACTCCAGAATATGAAATATCCAGACACTAACTGTAACTGAGATGCAAATTAAGCGAAGACTCGATTTGTAAAGATTATGTTAACCGTTTGGATATGCGATGCTGTAGGGAAATCTAGTTCAAGTTTTGGGTCAACAACTCGTTTGGTTGACGCTGACAGAAAACCCGTTTTAATTAAAAAGAAACATTTATTAGACGAAACTCTTTTTTTTAGTTGGTGAAAGTGCATTACTTATATAAGACTCACTGACAAAAACGAGCATTTGGCTAAATAATGCGTAATGAATTTCACAGAATCAATTTAAGCATTTTATTCTTCTTTGTTAGCGTTCGTTGTTATAAAACTTTTATTGAATTGAGAGAGTTAGTTTCTCTGTCTCGCTCTGATAAAAGCTTGTGCAATTTCGTTTAGTGAAAATTGTGAAGCTTTTTTGCTAGACTTTTTATATTTATTTTGCAATTGGTTTGCCGATTAGATTAAAAAATTTTGAAGTTCAAGTTGTAACAGTGCGCAGTTGATAACAGTCGCTGTGGACTTAACAGTTTCTGGCTATGTTAATGCATGGCTTGCGAATGTAAAGAGAATACGCCCACACATACAGACATACAGAAGCAGACCGGAGATTTCCGGTTGCAATGGGATGTGGGTGTGGCAAGATAAACAACGCATGTCACTTCAACATATGCCACCAAATGGTGCAATGCAATGCAATGCAATAAACTCAAATATCACACACACACACACAAACACATGCTGATAAATATTCACGCCTCATTTTCGCTTTCTTTATCTTGACAATTTGCAGTTGGCTTTGCACAATGTCGAAGAGTCTGCGCCCTCTTAAGATAACCATCGTTGGCGATGGCATGGTGGGCAAGACCTGCCTGCTCATAACATACACACAAAACGAATTTCCCGAGGAGTATATACCAACTGTATTCGATAACCATGCCTGCAACATAACCGTGGATGATAGCGACTACAATCTGACGCTCTGGGACACTGCCGGGCAGGAGGACTACGAGAGGTTGCGCCCATTGAGCTATCCAAATGTAAGTATCGCTTTACCCATACATACATACGTACATTGTATTGTGCTTCAAACTAGTCGCCAAAACAACAGGAACAATCCATCCACAAGAAAACATGATAAGAACCAGGGATTAAAGCCCTAACCGAAGCCGTAACATTTAACCGGTAAACCTTAAAACCGAAACTCTGTAAACCGAAATTACCGTTTAGTAACCGTTTCATTTGTAGATGCTAATTTCAGTTTTTCATACATCAAAAAAAAAAATATTTTTCATTTTGATTTAAATTTGATGTTCATGATCGAATTTTCACAGCAAGAAAGTAATAAAAATAAAAATAAGAAGTAATGCCTTTTTAATTGATATTAGTATATTATTATTATATAGTAATTATATTGAAAAAATTAAATTTTTTCGAGTGATCCGAAACCATATCGGTATTTTAAAACAGAAACATACAAAAACCGGTCACCGTGACGGATCCTTTATTCAAACCTAACCGAAACCGTAACTGAAACCGATATTCGTTTCGGTTTTAATTCCTGATAAGAACTATAAAAAACAGGACTGAAAAATACTCTTTTCCGAAAAGTGTTGATTTTAAATGAATATTATTATATAATATCTTAAAGATTTGTCCTATTTGATTTGTTGAAAGATTTAAAAAATAATTGTTTGCTTCATCCAAATCAATCCAAATATGTATGCAACGATATTTAAATTGTTTTCGTTTTTCTTTTTTTTCAGACGAACTGCTTCCTGTTGTGCTATTCCATCAACAGTCGCACCTCATTCGAGAACATCAAGAGCAAATGGTGGCCGGAGATTCGTCACTTTGGCACCAATGTGCCCGTGGTGCTGGTGGGAACCAAGCTCGATTTGCGTATACCAAATTCGGAGAAATTTGTAACCACACAGGAGGGACGGCGGTTGCGCAAAGAGATCCATGCGCACAATTTGGTCGAGTGTTCGGCAATGAAGAAGATCAATTTACAGCAGGTGTTCGAGGAGGCAGTGCGAGCGGTGGAGAGGAAGCCAAGATCGAAGCCTCCCTCGTGCGAAATACTCTAATTAAGTTGTATGCTTAATATTGTTATTATACGTAATTGTATTATGTAACTTTATATATACATATGTAAATGTCTGATTTGAGCGTTCAACTCGCTTGTTTCACAGTGTGTAGAAAATGTAACGATAAGTTGTAAATTTAAGTTTTAGTTTGTGTGAAATCCGTTTTGTATGTCACCAAAGTGCATTTTTTTATTTAAAAACCTAAAACACAAAATGTAATTGTTTGAATTAAAATGCTAAAATAGTCGATATGTATAAAGATTTACGCCAAAAATTACAAATGCTGAATGAATTAAAATTAGACTGTAATTTTCTGTTATGCGGGAACGAAGGGGACTGCATTGGCACACATACCAAATACAGCTTTTTTATAGTCTCTCAAACTAAATGAGTGAAATATTAAAAGTCAATAAACTACGTTCTTTTATTTTACAAGCATAGAAACTATTACCTTCCCGTGCCGAAGCACATTCCACTAAATTATTTCAAAATAAACTAAAAGAGAACACTTTTAAATGGCGCGCTCTGCCCCGTCAGCTCGATAAGTTGCGCGCATGTCTATCGATCGATAACTGTTTAGACATGCCAACTCGTGCATGAAAGCCTGTATTTTTTTTTAGTAGTCTGGGTAAACACTGCTCATTCAGGTGAACATGTTCACTTGTTCTTTTTTCTAGGTGAGTCAACTCACTCAGATCGCTCACTTGCTCAGTTGCTCCAAAAAAAAAAAGGTGGCAGCCTTGGCAACGGTTTAAATTTGACCGAATTTAACTCTTTTCAGAAAAAGATTTAAATACGAACATTTTATTTTTTTCTTAATAAAGCGTAGTACGCTCTAGCTGAAAACATTTTGGACGCTCGAAATGTTCGATGTTTTGAAGTCCGGCCTTACAAACTTCAGTGTGACAGCATAATACCAAAAATCTCTAAAAAGTTGAGAGATTGTTGGTCTTTTGCTGCTGTGGTCACACTGTTGCGTCAGCTGTGCACAACAAATAAACAAAACAAATAAATACATAGAGCACAACAAAATAGAGAAAATTGACCAAATAGACATGATTTGAGAAGTGGCAGCGACTAATACCCTATTTATTAAACTAAAAATTATTGATTATAAAAATCAAGTCAATATGTTTTTTTTTCGGTCAAATCTCACAGTATTGGCCTCTGTTGCACCTCTTCAATCAGTCTAATTCGCTCTTTGTGTTCAAAGATCTCAATTCGGCTTTTATTTTGCTGCTTGTTGGTCGCCATTTCTGTTCAAAAAGATTTTGACCTTTCAAAACATCGATTGAATCGTTGTTTTGAAAGGTCAAAATAAAGCTGCCATCTGTTGACCAAACAGTGTTGTAAAATGCCAGAAAATATTCTGAGCTGCCCATATTTAGGTACAGCGTACATAGGTTTAGAAATGGCCTTACAAAATAATTTCGAGCATGTTTGCAACCCTTTTTTTTATATGGAGTTTTGGCCTTGCAAAAATATTTTCGGCTAGAGCGTACTATGCTTAAATATTGAAGCTAGAGCTTTGAAACTTTCACAGGAGGATTTATTATATTTTTTAAATTTTTATAATTTTTTTTTTAGAATATTTTACTAATTTGTGAATTTCTTCACAACGCAAAGGCTGACGTTCCCCAAACGAGTTTTAAAATTAACTTTATGAATTTACAAAACTTATTACGTTCTTGCTTTTTTCAATTTGTGTACTTACAAATTTTTTAATAATTTTTTTAAAATTAATTAATTTTATTAGAGAAATGGCATGGGACCAATTTTCTATCGATAGTGAGCAAGCAGAACAACTGAACAAAAAAGAGAGCAATTTGGAAGGAACATGTTCACTTGCTCACTTCAGGGAGCAACTCTTTTTAGTTCACTCACTCATGAGCAACCCAACACTACAAACAGCATAAAAAGAAAGTTATAAACAAAATGAGTAGTGAAAAGGCTGAAAAAGCCAAAGTAAGTGCACAAATAAAGCATGTACCCAAGGATGCCCAGGTTATCATGTCCATACTCAAGGAGCTCAACATCCAGGAGTATGAGCCTCGCGTCGTTAACCAAATGCTCGAATTTACATTTCGTAAGTACTTAATAAATGCAACTGCATACAATATGTTTAATGTTGTTATTATTATGTTGCTCAGGCTATGTGACCTGCATACTGGATGATGCAAAAGTATACGCAAATCATGCGCGCAAGAAAACCATCGACCTGGACGATGTCAGGCTGGCCACAGAGATGACACTGGACAAGAGTTTTACGGGGCCGCCATCCCGTCATGTGCTAGCTAAGATGGCCGAGCTGCGCAATGCGATGCCACTGCCGCCCATCAAACCCCATTGCGGTCTCAGACTGCCACCGGATCGTTATTGCCTGACTGGTGTCAACTACAAATTGCGCGCCACAAATCAACCCAAAAAGATGACCAAGTCGGCGCTGGAAGGACGTACTGTAAAAACGGTTGTTAAGCCCGTCTCGAGCGCCAATGGACCC
This sequence comes from Drosophila subquinaria, assembly GCA_037043405.1. NCBI lineage: Eukaryota > Metazoa > Arthropoda > Insecta > Diptera > Drosophilidae > Drosophila > Drosophila subquinaria. Next base: position 27,475 of record JBAMBL010001083.1, on the reverse strand, counting down.
AAGCGAGCACATTCTATTGTGTCCAAGCAACAGGTGGTCACCATACCGAAGCCCGTTATTAAATTTACAACCACAACGAAAACTGTTTCTGCCATGGAGGTAAAGAACGAACCGAATTCCAGTGACATGAAAATGGAGGTGGATAGCGATGCGGCAGCCGTTGGCAGCATCGCTGGCAGCGGTGTGGCTGTAAAGCGGGAACGTGACGAGGAGGAATTTGAATTCACAGCGAATTAGATATAAGCACACACTTGAATACAATGCATTCATATAAACGTACATATATTCCGGAATATTTCAACTTGCATTATTATAGATTATGGGATTACAAATAAGTGGATGAGAATGTATGTGTGTGAGGATGCTTCATTTAAGCGCGAGTATAATGGCACACCCCAGGTCCATAATTTGCAAATACTCGGAGCCGCCGTCCTGTAGCCGATAACAACACTCCTGCAATGAGCAAACAATTAGGTTTAAAACGCTCAATTGTTCAGGTGAAATACTTACGCCCAACTTGTCGCATATGATGGCCTTTTGTTTGTCGGTTAGTGATCCGCAGCGGACAATGAACTCCACAAACTGCTCCATCATCTGACCAACACTGTAGGCCGAGTAGCCGATCTCACGTACAAAGTGCTCCAAACGCTCGTATTTGCCCGAGCGACAGACGTCGAGATAGTCTTCTAGATAGTGCTCCGGAATGATGCCGGACATCTCGAGCAGATCGTCTGTGTTGATGGTGTGCTCGGCGCCTTTGAGACGATAGCATGACTGCAATGTTGTTATGGCACGTCTCATATCACCGCCCGATATCTTGACAATGGACTTGTACGCATCAGGATCGATTTGTACTCCCTCCAGCTCGCAAATATGCTGCAGACGTGCAATGATCTGTTGCTCACCCAGCGCCTTAAAGCGAAACTTGGAGCAACGTGATGTTATAGGCACAATAATACGCGACACATAATTGCAGATGAGACAGAATCTGGTGCTGCGGCATTCCTTCTCCATGGTGCGACGCAGGGCCGCTTGGGCTGCGTGTGTCATGGAATCTGCCTCATCCAGCACAATAATCTTGAATGGCGGACATGGACGACCATCCGGACGCGTATTGCTCGCCGTGAGCTGGGCAAAGTTCTTGATCTTAGTGCGTACCACATTGATGCCGCGCTCGTCGGACGCATTCAGCTCAAGGATACGACTGCGATACATATCGCCAAATATTTGACGTGCCGCCGCCAGAATAGTACTCGTCTTGCCGGTTCCAGGTGGACCATAAAGCAGCATGTTGGGCAAGTCAGCCCCTTCGACGCATTTGCGCAGCACAGCAACCACCTCCGACTGTTCCACGACATCGTCTACGCTTCGCGGCCGACTATATTAAAATGGGATGCGAGTAATTGTTGTAGCATTAATATTAACCGAAATGTGCTTCATCGGCTGCGGCTTACTATTTTTCTACCCAGGGAGCTGGGGGCTTGCGTCGTTCAACAGGCTCGTTGCCAGCTGTCTTATCTGTGGTGTTGCTGTTAGCACTGGATTTGCCAGTTTTTAAAAATGCCTGCATTTTGTTAAATTTCTTAAATTGTATTTAAAAGTTGGAATAAAAATTGGCGCGAATTCAACAGCTGAGTAAAATGTAGTGATGTGCAAAATATCGGAGCATCGACACTAGCTTTGCAAAGGCGATGTTTTCTGGTTTTAGCTCGATGTTTTTGGATATATTGATGCAATTCAATTTAATTTAATTTAAAAAAGGTTTCTTCGATTTTAACTCAATGTTAAATTTTTCATTGATTCTTTTTCAATCCGATGTTAAATTTGACTTTCCGTTTGAGCTTACATCCCTAGGGAAATGTTAATGTTAAATGAACATTGAAGAGCTCAAAGCAGTGCTGGTCAGCAGACCAGTGATGTCATTTCCGCTTTTTTCCCGTCAGATTTGGATTTTTTTAAGTATGTTTGCGGGAAAAATTTGAAAACAGCGGGCAGCGGGAATTCTAGACTTTTTAGCAAATTTAAACTTCTTTTGTTAATTTGTTGTTTTTATCAATTTTGAGAACTGTTTTAATTGAGTTTGACGGTTGAAATGTTTAAAATTATCTAGTATTTTTTATGATTATTTGAAAATTGCTAAAAAGCCACTTTTTGTATGAAAAGTAGGAAAAATGGGTTAAAATGGCAATTTTCAAAAAATCATAAAAAAATACTAGCGAAGATATTTTTGAAATTTTTTTTTTGCAGTCACTCTTAGAAATACTTAATGGGTTAAGGAAAGCTTTGCACCATTTAAACGGAATTTAAAAGACCTTTCCAAAAATATATTTTTTACTGTGAAGAATTGACTTAAATAGCTGTTAAAGTCAAAAAAAGGGCGTACGAATTAATTGTAGTTTGGGCTCGTAAATGCAGCATAACTGCAAAATTAAGTGATTTGCGTGCACATAGTGCTACAAAAAAGCACACCAACTTTATGGAGGGACAGAATAAGTGCTGTTTTAATTACCAATTACCCCCCAGCTGCCTAACCAAAATAGTACAGCAAGACTATTATCCAAACGATGATGAAGAAAATATTGAAGATATATTATGCAAACTCTAATTTTCGATTAATGTTAACATTTGTATATTTTAAGTAAATTTCTTTATTAATGAAAAACAAACAACAAATTATTTTATAAAAAGCAGCTTTTTTCTTGACCTTTTTTCCTGGGATTCCGCTTTTTTAAGCTTTTTTTTTTCGTTGATCTAGCTTTTTATGCTCAGAAAAAATGACATCACTGCAGCAGACATCTGAATGAACGAGTGAACTAGTTCTATTTACACTAAAGTGGTTCTGTATTTATTCTTGATATTTTTGACAAAACATATCGATAGTATCGATGACATACCTGAGCGCGAGCTTAAATTAGCCGCTTTTTCACCCCAAAATTGTTGTGCTTCCACTAATGCTTAAAATTTTATTGAAAAATTTGCACTTGGATGTAGTGTCACTTATTTTACTATTTGTCAGAAAGCGGTGGTGAAAAATAGCTCACGATAATGTCGCACAAAATATTGCCAGAAGATATCTATCGATATATCAATATTATAGCGACAACCCTACTGTAAGTGTTGACAATCGTTAGATGATGATGTGGAATTTACAAATTGAATTGTTGCTTAAAATTGTTGCAGCGTTAAAGTATACACAGCACAATGGACATAACGCAGCACTTTAAGGCTAGTGTCATGACGGTACGACTGCAGCGCAAGACTGAATTCGCGGCGGCAGCTAAAGCCAAGGCACAGGACAAACAACAACGCTCGGCAGCCGCAAAACCCAACGCAGGCACCAACGACTTTGCCAAACGGGCGAAGGATGTGTGCAACGACATTACCACGCTGCGTAACGTGTTGATAGAGAACCGGACGGCTTATATGCGCATTGGTCAGCACTTGAAGAGCGCCACCCACATGACGGACGCTCAGCGCGACTTTATAGATCGCGGTACGGAGAAATTCGTGACATTGTGCACGCAGCATCTGGCCAATATGCGTCGCGACTACAAGAGCGCCAAGCGGAAGCCCCAAGAGCGTCAGCATATAGAAGCAGTTATCGATCTGCTGATCAGCTATCTGCACAGCGTCGAACAGATGTATTTGGATCAAAAGAAATATCGCGTTCAGCACGAACTGGAGACATACAGACTGCTCAAACTGGCGGCCGATAAGAAGAAGATACCAGTGCGTCCGGCAGGTGCCACAAGCGGCAAGGTGTTCAAGCGTCAAACAAGCAATGATGACGAAAATAGCAACGAACTGACAACGTCTTTAGAGGATGTAGAGGAGGCCAATGATTGGAACAACGACAGTTGGGCCGACTGGGATGATGAGCAGGACAACAGCTCTAAGACAGCTGAACAACAGAATCTGCGTAAACGCAACCGACGAGGTGAACAGAACAGCACAGACTCGTCGGCAAAAGTGGCACTTGACGAGGACATTCAGAAGACGGAGCTGCAGCTGGAGAATGATGAGGAGCCCTTGAGCGCCGAGGATATGCAGTTGTTTGAGGCCGAAAATGTGCATATCTACAATCTGCTCCAAGGCGTCTCTGAGGAAGTCGAGCAAATCGAAAAGAACGTCGTAGACATAGCACAACTACAAGATATATTTACGGAGAAGGTAAGCACATTAATTTCTGCCTATTCTGCGATTATTTACTTATCCTTTTAATTGAATTTTCAGGTGGCAATGCAACAACAGAATATTGACCGCATTGTGAGCGCTGTCATTGGCACCACGGAGAACGTCAAGGATGCCAATGAGCAAATTCGCCAGGCTACGCAACGTAATGCCGGATTACGCGTCTGGTCATTGTTCTTTTTGTTGGTCATGTCGTTCTCATTGTTATTTCTCGACTGGTACTACGATTAAATTCAAGTTGAAACTCATTATTGTTCGTTATCGTACTAAAACACAATTTGTTTATTAATCATTTTCATATTTAAAAATAATAAAAAAATTGTTTAAAACTATAAAAACAACCGAAACTTAATAGCTAATTTCTAAATCAATTCATGTTTGCTCTGTGTGTTTTATGAGTCAAGCCTTAATCCCAAAGAAACTCAAATTGTCTAATTAAAAATAATTGGTGAGTAACAAGTACTTGGATTGTCGTACCCTACAAACTTTCTTATAATCTAAAAATGTTGACTGATTTACAAATTGTTTAAAACGATAGTAAATGTATTAACAGCTTTTATGATATTCAATTAATGAATAACTATTCAAAGTTACAGCTAAACTTAAATGTTCTAGATATTGCAGCATTAATATTAAGTAATTTGTGTGTACATTTGAGTGTCTCTTTGTTCTCTAAGTGTTAGAAGCGTGTATGTGAAGCTTAATTCTTAATTTGTGCATTCAAATACAGTCTGCAACAATTTTCATGTGCTGAATTTTCTCTCTCTTTTGTGTATATGTGTGGGTTGTGTGTGTGAAAATGGAAGCCAACGCTACGTATAGCAGTTGAAATAGGAAGATGTCATCCCTGGATGGTTGTAAATAATATAATAAAGCGGCGCCAATTGTTATGGCGTATCAATAATCATCTCCAGCGATTGTGCCACGCTGCTTCCCACCATCTCCATCTCCACGGATCCGGGACTCTCCTCATTGATGCTCACATTGCAATTGCTAAGCGGCGTCAACGGCAGCAATTCCTCGTTTGTTCCGGGCGTTGCGGGATTCTCCGTCTTAATGGACATCGGTGCAGTTGATTTATCATTCAGGAATACACCCAGCGGCAAATGGGTGTTCATATGAGCTGCATATAAAAGCAAATCAATTAATTTATTGTTATTATTTCATTTGTATTGCATATAAAAATACAATACGTGTGGAATTCTTAAGCTGGTGCAAGTGTTATGCATGCAATAAACATGCAGACAGGCTTCCAATCAATTCAATCTAAATTTATAATCTTAAATTACTTAATTTAGCATTTAACCACATATGCGTATGAACACTACTTATGTTTAAATTTTTGCTTAATCTTTACCACGAAAACTCGTAAAATGTAGAAACGTTCGTGGACAATGTTCGCATTTGTAAAACAATTCACTGTTGTGGGTGCGTCGATGTTTACGAAAATCTTTGATATGTGCGAAAGACTCGTCGCATTCTTCGCACTGGAAGCCGCGCTCTGTAATAAGACAATTTGATCGCTTTGTATCTTGAATATGTTAAGTTTTTAACATGGAGTCAACAGCGAGTTAACAGTGAGACACAATGTGTATTGCAAGTTGGGGAGATAGAGTGGTGCACTTCGCAGTGACAACTTTGTTAGGGGTTTCGGTTAGATGTTTGAGGATGTGGGGAGCTACATACACGGAGTTTGATTGAACACGAAAAATTACATGTGTTTAAAGGACACACAATCACCAAATCAGCTGTAAGCAAGTCTTTGCTCCTGCTGCTTCCAGGGCTTTATCATTTGCTTTGAATGTGCCTTCAGAGCAGGGGTCGGCACGGCCCTATCTATTGCAGTAGTAACTGCGTCGCTGCTACGATGTTTCTGTTAAGTCGCTGTTAAGGCGAATATGACTGTGTTGGTGCTGACTAGAGATGGGCACGGGCCTCCTTCTCAAGGCCCGGCCCGGCCTGGGCCCGAAATAATTCTTTCAGGCCCGGTCTGGTCAAATTTTCGGGAGGAAATTACTATTAAAAATTTTTTTTTTTTTTAATTATTATATCTTTTTTTTTTTTTTTGATGCAAATTTTATTTTTGAGCCTTTTTTGCAAGCAGAGTCTTAAACTTTATCTTTGCTCTCTTTTCTGCGTATTATAAGAAATTTTGTTATGGAAATTTTGTTAAGCCCCATTTAGACGAGCGCTTTTTCACCGACACTTTTTGTCAAAAAACCGTCCGTGTCGCTCACCATCGCTCACCGATGGAATAGAACGTGTTCTATTTCCATCGGTGAGCGTTAGTTTTCTACCGACGCTTTGAAATTTTGTGTGGTTACGCCACACGGACAGCTTTTTGACAAAATGTGACAAAAAGTGTCGGTGAAAAAGTGCTCGTCTAAATGGGGCTTTATCAAGCGATTTGAAAAGTATGTGTTTAATCGTGACTTTTCGGGCCTACCGGGCTTCGGGCTTTATACATAGGCCCGGGCCCGAACGAAAAAAAGCCCGTTTCCGATTTTCATGCACGAAGCCCGTGGATTTTTTGAAGAGGCCCGCGGGACACGAAGCCCGGCCCGTGCCCATCTCTAGTGCTGACCACTGCGCCAGACAGACGCATAAGTATTCAAGCAAACAAGTGCTGATCGCTAGCGAGCTTACAAAAACTAAATGCATGCAGTGTTGGCGCCATATAGACGCACAAGTTAAATTCTGCAAAAAGTTTCACTAAACGCAACTTATTTCTTTTCATTTATTACTCAAAATTTGGATTAATGATTATTTTTATGTTGTAGGTGTTTAAGTAGGGCTCCTGATTGACAAATTCAAATGCTAATAATTTCACCTTTTTAATTATTGGTATATTAAATACTCTTAAAATGTTTTTAAAATATTTTAACTTGAATAGAAAGTGCATTTAATTTAATTCAATACAATTTAAATTTAGTGTTACAAGCGCCGACAATTTCTTTTGCAGTTTCTTTTGATTATTTTTAGATTTGTTAAATTATGTCTGATGGTTAATATAAATATTTGTTATACTTATGCCCCTTAACAGAAAAATACTTTCGGCTCGTTTATTTCTACTTGATTATCGTATATCACATACTATTGAATTTATGTTAATTTTCATTCTCTGCTTTTAAAATATTTACTATAGATTTTAAACTGAAATTACTTCTTAGAGTTAAGGTTATATTTATTACATATGAAGTAGCATACTTTTAGGTGCGATTCAAGCAACTATTGGTTAGTTTAAGCGTCATCCTATGAAGCAGTGCTCTGCGAGGGTTGCTCGATAGTTACTAAAAATGACTTGCGGTCAATCGACAGCGAATACAGTTCAATGTTTTACCTTTCGAGCAAACAATCACGTCTGTGTAGACTGTTAGCACAACAACAAAGATTATGTTTTGCGGTTATTAGTAATCAAATTTACAAGCTACATGGCCCTTAAGGGATACGATAACTACGATAACTATGGATGTATAGTATGTTTATGTATTTTGGTTATTTGTATAATTGTGACTAAATAATAAAGCTTAGCTAGCATCCAACCGGCACCAACCCGGTTAGCCACCGCATCCGCATGCGTGCGAGCACCCAAAAACTTACCACCATGAAATTTAATGTGCGTCTTCAAGGCGCTCTCCGTACCAAATTGTTTACCGCACTCATCGCAGGTATGCGGCTTGATCAGCTCGTGTACGGTGAACTTGTGCATGGCCAGCTGCTTAAATTCGGGGAATCGCACCCAGCACTCATTGCACTCATACGGCCTGCCCTTCGGCTCGTGCGATTTCATGTGATTGTCCATATCGGTGCGTTTCCTATAGCCACGCTTACAGATCGCACACACCCACGGCATCGTGGTCTGCGAATCGTGGGCTAACTGTTGATGCTTTCGCAGGGCAATGATATTCGTGAATCTCTTTTCGCAGAGAACACATTGATGGCTGCCACGGAGCTTACTCATTTGCAACGTCGCACTCGTCTCCATAGTTGACGACGATGGCGATGACGAGGGCGACGGCGATGCTGCCGCTGTCATCAGCATTGTGGCCGATGTTGCTGACGTGGCTGATGTTGTTGTTGTCGGTGTTGAAGTGCCACTCACTGTGCTACGTTTGCGGAATTGCCGCAATGTTGCTGTTGTCGAGTCCGGCTCCGATTGCTCCGGCGATGGCAACGTGATGTGCGGCATTGGCTGTGGCGATGGCAGCGAGGCAATTGTTGATGGCGGTGTCAGCACATTTGGTGGTGACGGCAAATTGCTCAGCTCCTCGTAGTGCTGCTGTCCCCTGCGATGATGATGTCCCGTTGCTGACGAACCTGCATCAGAAGAAGAGAAGAGAATTTGTCTGTTAGCAAGTGTTTAAATAAACAATTTTAAGTACTTACTACAGTCTTCACAGTCCGGGCAACAAAGTATGCGCGTCCTGCGTGCCTGCAACGTGCTCTTTGACGCTTCAACAGCTACGCATGCGCAGGCAAATTCAATAAAATAGAGAGGGAAATCAGAAATTAGTGAAACGAAATGGAAGTATCAATTGTTTCGTTCAGTAATATACAGATAATGCATAGGGAATTGAGACAGATATACAAGTTACGAGGTGTATTCTACTAATCTTTAGAAATTTGAATAAGAATTGCTTTCGAAAACTGATGGAGATTGTGGAGAAAGATTGAGCCATAACTTATTTTCATATTTCACATGCATCATATACTGCCACCTTGAATTCTTTGTTGGATATTTCGTAAACAAGATAAATAAAAAAAATTTACACATTTACAAAATAAATGAATTATCTACAAAAATTAATAAAGGACGTTATTTGAATAAGAATTGTCGAAGATAATATCTGAATTTCTGAAATGTCAGAGTTCATTTTTTCTGACATTTCTTCGGAGTCACAAAATCAGATGTCATTAACTTATTTAAAATTTTAAGAAGATTATTAATAAATGATATATTTTAGAAATTATAGCTTAAATTTCAAATGTATTTAATGCCTTTTTATTAAATTAAAAAATGACTCATTTAATTTCATTAACTTGCAAATAGAACACTCCCAAAATTTTTTACAGGATCTCTTCAAATATCTTTTGGCCCTTCGGTAGATTTGTTAGAGATTTGTAAAATATGCCTGTATATAATTATATTGGTAATTAGTTTATATGAACAGAAAAGTGCAAGTTCCAGAAGTTAGTAGATCGCTTGATGTACTTGCACTTTATAACAGAACAAATGCTAAGACAACATAAAAGTACAAAACAACAGTGTTGCCAAAACAGCTTTTTCCCACTAACATCTGGCTTTTTATTTACCGCAAAAAATTTAAAACTACAAGCGTTTTTAAGGGTACAACTTTCAGGTTATTTATGTCAATAAAAAAAAAGATTTTTTTATTTTTATGTGTACAATGCAGAAGAAAATAAAAGTACTGACTAATTACACTGTGCAAGTCAAAAAAAAGACATGACCAAACTACGGTTTCCCCTATTTCGGGTCCTACAAATCGAACTGCATCATTAGTTTTTTGAGTTACAACGATGGTTTCATACAAAATTTTTCGCGCAAGTTTTTGAACAAGTTCAGGCTGTAGCTTGTACGGTATTGTTTTTTTTGGTTAACTTTCTTAAGCAAAGTTGCTTAAAATAGTTCAGGCTACAAGTTTGCAGAGCATACGGAACCTCCAAACTGTTGTTTTGGAGGTGTTTTGGGTAAATTTGTCATTTTTCTGACACAGCCTAAAAGTAAGCAATAGTTTTCAGAAAAATGACAATTTTACCCAAACACCTAAGTTGAGTTTGGTCATGTCTTTTTTTTTTTTTTTGAAAAAAACTATCACAGTGTTATTATTGGGATTGGGATGGATTTCTATAAAATTAACTTGCTAAGCACCACAAAAATTTAGATTTTTTTTTTTAGATTTATCTTATTTTTTTAGCTTTTAACCCAACAAAAACAGCTTTGTTTGCTTCTTACAAGTTGGCAACACTGCTTAGAATACCATGAAATGAGCATTTAAATGAAATCCCATTTTTTTGGGTTACTTACTTGTCAGCTGTGACGAAGCCTCCTTCACTGACGGCGATTGTTGCTGCTGAGGTTGCTGTTGCTGCTGTGACTGTCGTTGCTGCTTCTCCTTGGTTGCTATTTGGAGCTGCACCTCCTCCAGACGCACACCCTCCGTTGCCGCATCCGTTGCGGCGGCGAGCGGCATGTGAAAGCGCTGCAAATGCAGGTCGAGAGCACGCTGGGCGGGAAACATTTGTGAGCATTGGCCGCAATGGAATTGCTGCACCACATGGTGGCTGAGGATGTGCTGATTGCGTTTGCTGCGACCGGCAAATGCCTGCGGGCAGTGGGGACAGTTGAAGGGCGCCACCGCCGGATGCAGTTCAATGATGTGACGACTGTATTCCAAGCTGCTGGAGAAGCGCGGTCCGTTCTGGCAGAAGCGGCACTTCAACATGGGCGGTCTGCCTCTGGTGGGCGGGGCCACAGCTGCTGGTAAGCCTAATACTGTATGATTTTGTACATGTTGTTGTAGCGAGCGCTGTTGTAGTTGTTGTAGTGGTTGTGGAGGTTGATGTTGTTGTTGCTGTTGTGTGTGCTGGTTGTGACTGGAACGCATGCATCTCATTGGCCAGCTGTGGAGCATACGTAATGTGCAGCGGCGCCTGTTGCGGATTGCTGGCAGATGCCACCGGTTGTTGCATCTCTGGTTGCTGTATGAGTATCATAATGGGTTGTTGTGGTTGTTGCTGCTGTTGCTGCTGCTGTTGCTCCAGCACGTAATTCTCATTGTTGTCCAGCAGAGCATAGGTATCCCCAGACATATTGCTGCTGGGTTGCTGATAAATATCACTGGCATTTATGTAGTAAGTTGTTGTTGTTGCTGCCGCTGTTGTTGTTGTCGCCGAGTCGTTGTCCAGTGTCTTGATGGACTCCAGTCCACCCACCGTTGACCATTGCAATTGTGTCGCCTGCTGGGCCGTTGTTTGTGCCTGCCACAGTGTCTCCTGTGGCGGCACTTGGATCAGTTGCACCTTGTTGCTGCTGTTGCTGTTGCCAGTGGCTGCAACTGGTGTTGCTGCCGGCGCTGTTGGATACAGTCCATCGTAGCTAACAGTCTCGGATTGCAGCTGCAACAGCTGCTGTTGTTGTTGTTGATTGCTGCTGTTGCTGCTGCCACTTGTGGCTGGCTGCAAATCATTGAGCAACTGCGTCAGCTCCAATTGCAGACTCTGCTGTGCCGCCATCGATCCGGGCGAGGCTTCAATGTTCTCAAAACAGGGCATATCATTCTGAAAGCCAATCAACTCGTTGCTAAAGCTGCTGCTATCAAACACCTGTTGCTGCTGTTGTTCCTGCTGCTGCTGCTGTTGGTGTTGCTGATGCACCACTTCTGGCTCATAGAGATTGGCCGTTGCTGTGGAACTCGCTGGCGTTGCTGGTGCCGACTCCGTTTCCGGTTCCGGTTCGTTGAGTGGCGCATAATCGGCGGGCGTTAGAAATTCATCAATGGGCGTACAGACGGGCGTGTAGAGATGCTGGTCCTGCATCTCATTGAGTATGCCATGCAGTGTGCTCTCCACATCGTTCATTTCCACCTGCATCTGCTGCTTGGCCTCCTCCACCGCCTGCAGTTTTAGAGTCTTCTCGCAGTGCTTCTCGAATTCGGCCAAAAAGTCCATCGAGTTGGCTGTTGAACGTGAGAATTGCAATTCATTATGCTGCTCAGTTGCGGGCAATTTCACCAGTTGTTCCAGTGACGCCATATCATCATCATTCATTGGCTTCTCTTTTCCTGTTCCTGTTCCGGTTCCCGTTCCATCTCCACCTGGTTCTGCTTCAATTTGGTTGGTCTCGAGTGCCACAGCAGAATTGAAGCTATCTGCTGTAGCACTCTGGCAAAAATGCTCTTCGTTCGCATTGTTATTCACATCGTCCTCCTCCTTCAGCTCTGATTCACCTTCACCCCCATCTGCATGCGCCCGCTCATCCGCTCCAGCATTGCACAGTTTACGCTGCAGTTCATCGTCGAGTGCGTCAAGTGGTATGCTAACAATTAACTCGGAATTCTGCTGATCATCATTTGCCATAGTGATTTCTTGCACGCAGTCTGGAGATGACACTCCTGGTGTCATTTGCCCCTTAAGTTCCGTGGATGAGGTCAATTCCTCGAATTGAACGGGATTCACCACTGGCAACTGTCCGTTTAATGTGGACACAGGTGTTTCCATCGACTGATCAGCACTCACTGCATTTATTTCCTGATCTACAGACTGTGATTGCTCTTGCAATCCATTGTCCAGCTGAGCGGGAATTTCCGTTTCCATTTCCGTGTCTGTAGTTGCTGTCTTTTCACATGGTGTGCTGTCCTCCATTGTTCCGTTCAAGGTGGTATTCGAGGTCTCATCGGTGCTGCTGGACGGCGTTTCTTCTTTCAACTCTTCCGCTGCTTCATCGGGTTGTTCCTCATCTATTTCCAACTTCTTTTCCTTCTCCGGCGTCTTTTTTAAGACGCGTCTCGTTCGCCTAATCGGACCATAACTGAGCGTTGTCCTCGCGCGTCGTCCACGACGCAACACGACGTGGGATTTGTTTGGACTGTTCCCCGAGTACTTGCGTGGAAACCGGAGTTTGGCATTTGCAGCTGGTGTCGCTTGGCCCTCGACGGAGGACAATGTTGTGGAGGAGGAGGTCTCGTCGTTGCCAAAGCCACGACACACACTCACGGATATATCGCTGAGATGCTCCGGCGACGTTTGACCCGAGGAGGAAGACGTCGATAAGGCGGTTGATGCTGTAGTCACTTCCGAATCCTTCGGCGGAGTCGACGCCTCCACCTGTGTGACCTCGTCCGGCGTGCTCTGGCTGTCTGTGGTGTGGGGGGAGCTCGTCGAGCAGCTGGACCACGTTTCGGAAAGCTGCTTTCGAGCCGCCTTCGTTTTCCAAGGCTCGTGAATCTTTTTGTTAACTTTGCTCTGCTCTGTCGTCGTTGTTGTTGTTGTTTTAGTCTCAGTCTCAATACTGTTGGCTGGCAGGGATGCACCTCGTGACTGAAGGCGCCGCAATTTGGCCGATGGCGGAATCGCTTCCGCATCAGTCGGCGCTTCTTTTGGTTCCAGTTCCAGCTGGTGAATTGTCAGTCGACGCTTGCGCTCCAATTGTGATTCCGGCAGATGCATGTAATCCTCCTCCTTCTCTTCCGGCTCATTTGGCAGCTCTTGTTGCTGTTGTTGGTGTTGTTGTTGTTGCTCCTGTCGCTTGTCGGGGCGACGCCTCGCTTTCCGCTCGGCAATGTCCTGGGCCAAGTCGTGAAGTCGCTGCTGAACGCGCACACAACGCCGCCGGAACTTGGCCACCATTATGAACTGCGCCTTGCACTGCCGACAAATCTCCTGGGGCAATCCATCGTTGCATGATATCTGCAATGATAGAGGAACAGAAATCACAAATCAGCTGAGAGCTTAAAAACATTTTAAGTGAAAAAAACAATGTTTAAAAAGAGGGAAAAGTCTTTAATATCCTTATTTGAGAGCAGCTATACTGAAAACTGAATAGCGTCTCTGATTACTCGTGAGTTTCAATCAGTTCTCTGAGTGTAATAAATTCAAAGACCCGGTTCTCATCGATTAAATACTCATTTTTGACATTAATTTAAGTACTCAAATGAACGGCATCGACTGAATGAGAAACGAATAAAGAATAAAGCAAAGATTTTCAGAGGACTCAAAACTTATTTTTTTTTAATAATTGATATGTTACAGTTAATATGGTTCGTCACAAAATTGGATATCAGAAATTTTGGGGCATAGGGGGACATTTTCGTGACTAGATTTTTACTTTAAATTATTACTTATCCCTCTCACTCGTTTATTTCAGTTATTTCGTCATTTAATTCACTCTGAATCTTTTGAATGTGAAGTTTTCAATTCTTTTATTCAATTCATTGGAAGATACCGCCGAACTCATTCAATTCAGTTGAGCATGAATGTCTCATTTGACGTTTTGAATGCAGCCATGCAGACCTCTAAAACGGAATAAACTGTATTATTTCAAATGTTTATTCATAAATTGTAACACTTGTTTCTGATAAAATTAAAAATTTTTTTGAAAAAACAACTAAATTTCGTTTTTAGGGACAATAACATAAGCTCATAAAATTCCCTGAATAAACACTATTAACTCATAAATTCAGATCTTTTATTTATCTTTAATTTCAATTGCCAAAACGCCAATTCGTGCTCTAATTTATTGCCATTGGATAATGAGCTAAATATGCATTTTTGGAACGTAACCTATATAAATTATAAACTATTGTCAGTGCCAACATCATCTGCATGTTTGTATTTTTTATTGCCATATTCATGTGATGTTAGCTAAAAGTGGAGGCAACCAAGTGGCAAAATTGCCACTTGCCGCCGCCACAACGTCATCTTGTGATTTGGAGCAAATAATTTGTCTTTGTTTTCCAAATGACCGATTTCATTAGAGTAGTAGGACAACGAACCGTGTCAATGAAAACGATGATTACACAATAGAGTTTAGTAAAATGTTGCAAAAACGTTTAACGTTTTATTAGATAGATTAAAATAAATTACAATTTGAAATTCGATTTCATATTTTTATAATTTATTTTAATAATGTTTAACCACTATCTAAGTTAATAAAAGACAATTTAAATTGTAATTTCATTATTTTAGAATTTCTTTAGATAAAGCTTTGCCTTAAATTCTACAACTTCAGTTAAACTTTGTATTAGATTGACAGATTCCGTTACGAACTTGCATTGAATTCTTTCAGAGCTTTTTTAACTTTCTACTAGATTCACAAATCCCAAATCGAACTTGAATTTCATCATTTAACGAGTGTTAATGAGTTGAGTGTCAGTTCAAGATCTTGTCATTGATTCATAATCACTTGTCAATCGTCGAGGTGACGACGGCAGATCCACAGGGTCTAGGTGAAAGAAACAACAAAAAGAGTGACAAATCCAAAACCGAATATTTGATGAGAGTTCAAACTTGAAATTCGCAAAAAAAAAAAGAAAAAAGTCACGAGAGGCCGAAATACGCGTAATCAAAAGCGATTCCACGTTTCAACGTGATTCCTGCATATATTTGATGCATATAAGGGCACATGAATGATGTACCGTATGTATACATATATGAACTATATGGTAATTGGCAACACAAGTCCCCAAATTGGAATAAACAATACACAGCACAACAACAACAGCTGGTATCGTTACTTATGCGTAGGTGTTGTACGTAGTAGACGGAAATTGAGAATTTCGAATGCATGAAAAACATCCGAGTCTGCATAGTAAATGAGAGTGGCCGGGAGTGAACGACAGGGATAGATGATAAATAGAAATGGATATAGATAAATATTCCAAAATAGAGAACGAGAACCATGACGAATGTCGGAGAGGAAGCGACAGAGACGTGGTCAAGTGTAAAAAAAAGGAGAAAATTAAACAACGGCCGATCAAGGAGGAACAACTTTTACTGGCTACATCAAAATATATATACATATCTTGAGTAAACGAAAGATCTTGATACGCAAATTGCTGAAAAAATCTGTAAGGCTTAAATTTGAATTTTAGCAAATCAACAAGCCAATAAAATATTATATACACATTTGCAAATATCATCTTGTGTGAAAATTTACCAGATTAAAAACACCTCAATTAACAACAATTACCGAGAACGCTTTGTAGAGCTGGAGAAATATCGATGTTTCCCAGTATCGATATTTTCGAATTTTCGATACTTAAATATCGATGTATCGAATATCGATATTTTCTGAAACTGATTGCTTAAATTCACTTTCCATAACAAATATGTACTTCACAAAACTTTAAAATTAAAATTAAAACTAATTTATTATATCATGTTAATTTGTTTGAATATTATATATTTTAATGTTAAATAACAGTTATAATTCCCGTCGTGGCCATAAAAACATTAGGAAATATTTCCCTTCGTGGTGACTCCACTAATTGCAACATCAGTCCTCTGGTTGTAGTTTGGGTGCATACGTTTTAGATGGAACATCAAATTCGTTGTATTGCCACTAGTTTTATATATTTTTCCGCAAAGGTTGCATATTGCGTCATTAGAAGCCCCAACTTTTTTAAAGTGATCCCATACTTCAGAAACGTTTTCCTTTTTACGCTTAGCCGATCTATTTTGATCCTTCACATCATCGTCAACAACGTCTTGCACATTTGCAACAGCTACCTTTGGATCATTCGTTTCTGAAGTGTAAAGCACATAAAATAAATTCTCAGAATAACGGAACTGTGCCCTACAGACTGCATTGCATTGCATACATTTTCTATGTTACTTACTTTTCAGGTATTTATCCATGCTTATAAATTTCATTGAAGCACCACAATTTCAAATCAATACCACTTTTAATCACGAGGTTAAATTAACAGCCTACTTTGAAGGCAATACATCGATACTTGAAAAATATATCGATATTTACAGATATCATAAAAATATCGATATATCGATTTTAGCATCGATATTTCTCCAGCTCTAACGCTTTGTCAATAATCTAGGTAATCCGCAGTTAGAAAAGTAAAGTGTAAAACCCCATAATAAGCGTCTATCTAAGCGTGATTAGGTTAATTGAATACCCTTTAAGAATTAGCGTTTTAAAGGCAAAGGAATAAGGCAAAGTTTTTCAATCATAAAGAAATTAATTTTGATATGAGTAAGGCATAACATAACATAACATCACACAATATCACATAATAATTAATATAACATAACATACCATAATATAACATAATTTAATATAAAATACCATAATATAACATAATTTAACATAACATATCATAATATAAAATAACATAACATAATAATCGATTATTTTCATACACTAATTAATCTTTCGACCAATTATTAAATATCATTCATAAAAATTTCTCCCTCTAATCCAAGTGAACTCTCTTCTATATTAGTTAACCCAAAGAGAGGGTATACAAATAGGTGCAAAATGTCAACAAAAATATTTTCACAGGGGAACTCTAAAAAAAAAATTATATTTACCTACATTACAGTCATCGAAGTGATATTAATTGATGGAAATGTCGAGTTTAGCAAGTAAAGTTGTTAAAATATTTTCGAATTCACGGAATTAAACAAAAAAAAAACCTTAACCCAAAATAAATCAGACAAAACTGGCCAATAAACTGAAAGCCACCACAAAATGATGAGTGGAATCACAAATTTGCATACTAATCATATATGCCATATGATTATAAATATATAGATTAATGTAAAATAGATAATGAAATCGTGAGATAGAGAAAGCATATATCATATTGAGCAAGCCGAATTTAAAAATTGAAAAAAACAAATATATAACTATAAACCCAATAATTATGTAAAACTCGAATGTGTCTTCATTTTTATAAGCATTCGTTTAAGACGTGATATAAATTGGACCAAAAGGGAAAACACGTTTTAGGTGGTGAGAAACATTAAGTAAACTTTAATAAAACATTTTTTAAACAATTTTAAGTAAAATTAAAACAATAAAATAATTTCCGCTTTATTTTCCAATTTAATTCTTCCTAGGAGAACAATTAACACAAAACTGATGTTAATTTGTTTGGAAAACTGCGCAGTATAAAAGAAAATTGCATGCAATGGAAATCAATTTTACAGCTAAGCTCAACTCACGGTTAGACCGTCGTCGTCCGGAGTTGTAGTGGCCGCCGGAATAGGACAAAAATTAATAACTGAAATGTTGTGAAAGACGGAATTGGCCATAAATAAAGGCCGACAAAACGATGAAAAACAAAGAGATAAAGAGAGAAACAAGCTATGCTCGTGTATACCAGATAATAAATCGCTTGTACGCAAACATAAATTTACATTTTTGATGATAATTCCCATTGCAATGGAAATTCAAGTGGAAACATAAGTCAACAGCAACAACAACAGCCCAAAAAGTGGGGAGATGTAACAAGCAAGTCAATGCTTAACTAATTAACAGCCGTACGGGGGTGGAATTTGGGATTCATTTGTAGCACAAATTGCGACTCTAATGTAGCCATAAAAAAGCCACAGCCGACAGCAGCGACACCAAATTGTAATCAAACTGCACATGCCCCCAAAAAACAGAGGGAGATGGAAAGAGACAGCGCCACTTAATAAATCATAGCTAATAGAAGGCGCAGAGAGATGGCACGAGAGGATGCGCGGAAACAGCAAATTAGATAGACAACCCCTCGCTCCCGGCGTCAATCAACACTTTTCCGAAATCCCTCCGACACCAACAGGCTTTTGCGAAATAGAGATGTCATAAAACAGGAAAAACCAACAATAAAATAAAGGTGAACAAATTAAAAAAGCTCAAAATATAGGATAAATAGCTTTTTAAAGTTTTTATGTTTAATCTCTTACAAAAGTTGAAAGTTTGCTCTAATACGAAGTTTCAAAAAATCCAAAAAATTTGCTTAAGGGAGTATTCTAGTTTAGAATTTTGAAAAAATCTAACAAGTTTAGACATTCAAGGATATGCCGTTTAAAGGATTTTTCAATATTTCTATTATTTCAAGAGTTATAGTCGTTTTAGTGTCGTGGCATCGGTTCCGGTCCGACCGCTCTCAAAACTTTGAACGCGTTTTTCTCGAAACTACTTTTTTCGAGCTGGCGGAAAGGATTTCTCGAGATCTAATGAACCGATTTACTTCAAAATTGGAGAGGATGTTCTTTATACATATCTTCATCTCGCGAGCTTTGCCCAAAACTATAACTTCTCACTTAGTATTTTTAAAAAATTCGGAATTGTCAAAACAAATATAAAATAAAAATTTTTTTTAAACTTCCGTCTTTTTAAAAAAAATTTGTTTTAACTTATCCAAGGGTTATACGATAGCAACATTTATAATAATTAAGAATCCGTCTGTTTTTTGTGTTCCAGATAACCAGGAGGGTTGGAATAATGCACGCCAGGCCACACTCTAAATTGATGGTAAAAGTATTTTTTGTTTGTACAGCGCTTCAAAAACCGGGCGAAATTCATGCTTCTACACTAGAATACATCTTAAGCGATATGCTGAAGGACCCATTAAGTAAAGCAATTGCCAAACGGATGGATAAATTTCGGCCATTGTGTTAATCAGGGATTAAAACCCTAACCGAAACCGTAACCTTTAACCGGTAAAAACCGATTGAAATTTGAAACCGAAACCGTAACCGAAAAGAAAATTTTCATCTGACCGAAACTTTTAAGCCGAAACTCTGTAAACCGAAATAACCGTTTACTAACCGTTTCATTTATAAGGGTTAATTTCGGTTTTTCATACATCCAAAAATAAATTTTTTTTTCCACTTTTTATAAAAAAAATTGAAAAAAAGTTGTATATTTAATTGTTATTTAAAAATGGCAATCAGGAGTTATGAAAAGCATGTCTTATTTTCAATTTTTATTATAAAAATTTAAAAAACAATGTAAAACGAAAAATTTTGAACTGTTTCTATTTTTGCCGACTCATAAGTCTTGTTTGCGATCTCTGATATTTTGTTATTAGATTTGTATTTTATTTTTGATTTTCTTTTTTCTTTTTAATTCTTAATTTTGATTTATATGTGCAATAAATGTGTGAAATATTATTTTTATGTTATTGAAATATTTATATTTTTGCAAAGAATTTTATTTTTTGTGAACCGAAACCATACCGGTATTTCAAAACCGAAACATACAAAAACCGGTTCACCGTTACGAAACCTTTACTCAAAGATTTTGCGTAACCGATAACCGGAAACCTAAATGCGAACATAACCGAAACCGTAACTGAAACCGATATTCGTTTCGGTTTTAATCTCTGGTGTTAATCTAGTGTACATTATTATGTGGAAACCATGAACATTTCTATCTGTAAAAAAGCCAAATCGACAACACTGATGCAAAAAGCAATTCCGCAAGGGCAACGGTGAGTGGTTAGCTCTTTGTCAGCCAACCAAAACATTAGAGGCAGCAGGCGGGCGGCAATGAGAATGAAATTTCCGATACAGTTCGTGTACGGTTCGACTACAATTCGGATTCGCAACGCCATTTTGCGGATGATAAACAAAACACAAAGCAAGTAGACAGACAAAAATCCACTTGTGGAACTTGTTAGCTTTGACAATTTAACTTAATTGCAGTGGAAGGACGTTTGGACGGATAGACGGACGGTGCTGCAAAAGAGTGTTGGGAAAAAAGATAAACACAAAAAGGATGCTGTTATCTCATTCACATAGACTTCCTGTCTCTTTTACTCTAAGCGTGGTGTGTGTGTGTGTGCGTACTAATAGGCGGAGCAATAAAAGCCACAGCGCGAAACGTCCGAGCAGCCAGGAAATGAAAGGGAGCTGGGAGGCAATCCCACCGTTAACATGACACAAAACAGACCAACAACAGCAGCCAGAGCGGGATTATGTGTGCGCCTGGATGCTCTACAATTAACTACAATGTGCATATCAAATACAGATACTTTTAAATTAAAAATATGTTCAAATTCAAATGAGTAAAACGTTAATAAGAAACAAATTAAATTTCAATTAAACGAACTACAGTTGAACTTCCAAAACTCGAACTTCTTTAACTCAAATTTCTATCTAACTCGAGCTGAATGAGTAAAAAAGAAGCAGTAAAATTAATAAACTTAAGAAAAATGACTCTATAAGTCGAATATCTTTATAGCTCAAACCTTTTCTTTGGATAATGGTGATTCGAGTTAGGGAAGTTTGACTGTAACTCATATGAAAAATCAATTAAATATAATAAACTAATTCAAACAATTCACAAGTCAATGAATTGTAACCTAATTAATGCAAGCTAATTCAAATGAGTTAGCTTCATTATAAACATCATGACGTCAAGAAATTTTATAAAAATCAATTAAATAAAAGCAATTAAGCAGGAAATATAAAATAATTATATATGTAAACAAGAAATCTCCAAAGCTAACATATATTTACATTTTAAGTGTAGATTTCCCCATACGTATCGATAAATTTTTTTAAACACGTGCAAAGTAATCAAATATTAAACCTTTTGTGTTAGGAATAACCGACAGATTGCCGCAGTAATTATATTTCTATATAAATTTCATAAGAAATTGTAATGAGCTAGAAAAATTCAATGAGTTTCATAGTAAGTGCTTCTTTATTTGTAATCAGTACCTGCTGAATGTCATGATATCTAACATGACAACCTTTTAAAAACTCGGCATTATTCATCATTCGTAAAAATCAATCAATATTAGTTTTCACACTTTTACATGATTTATTTTTGATGATTTCGGTGCCAAAAATTTGATTTGTTTGATTGTAAAAAAAAATGGTATCATAGTGATCAAGATTACCTGCTGAATGTCGCCATTTATTACAAATTGATGTCAATAAATATAACTTATTTTTATCGTTTTTATCATCTCTATCAAAATTGACAAATTCGCAACGCACCCGAGAAAACAATGGACTGAATCGTACCGAACATTAGAGCAAACCTTTCTACTTAATTTGATTGGAATATGCGCAGGAGGGCGGACGGACGAGCGAACGGATGGACAGGCGGACGTACGGTGGGGTTGGATAAACGGATGTTGGGCTTGGTCACGTGGTGTGCGTCAATGGGGGATTAGCACGCAACAACAGTAATACATAAAAGTTAACACCAAGGGGGGATTTACGCTTCTGCCTCCCCCCTTGGCCCACCAAGCTGTCGTCTGTCAGCTGTCTGCATGCGCTTTGGTTGGCTGATTGTTTCAGATGCTTTGCCTGGATGGAGACTGGTTTGGACTGGGTGGCTGCAAAATGTCAAAAGCGGTGAAAAATGAAGCAACACGGCTTTGATGTTGTCCTGGGGCTGCTGCTGCTGCTGATTCTCATATAGAGCGAGAGAGGGGCGAGGGGTTGGGGGAATGGGCAACCCTTGGCAGCATTGGCATTAATTTTTCATTGGCGTGTGGCAGGACAGACACTGTTGCCGGTAGCATCAGCAGCATCAGCACCAGCACCAGATCCGACAGCTGGGATAAATCCATAAAACAATTTGAGAAATTAAACAATCAAAAGGCGTTAAGTGTTACTGACTTTTGTGTGGGTTGCTTGAGGGGTTTGTACTTCGTGTTTACTTCGGTCCTTTGCCTTGGGCGTGTTGTTCTTGTTTTGTTGTGAAGCAGCTGCCAATTGTTGTTGCCTTTGTTTGTTTACTTGATTAACCCATAACAAAGTGGCAGCCAAAAAGTCACCCCTTGCACATTGTCGCACATCATAATGTACGCTTATTTATACAATCATAAATCAAGCACATACAGTCTGTAGACTACAGAATTGATAATTTATAAGCAAGTATAGTTTAAGATGTTTAGCAAACATTGTTTACACACTTGCATTAACATTAACATTAACAAAACTAGTTTTTGTTGGGAAAAAGTTCCTTTTTTGCAATTAACGGGGCTTTATAAGGATAATAAATTGTCGGCGTGTCAAACAATATTTATCTTTCTTCATACATCATTAAAGAATTTTGTAAAGCATACATTGAATTTTTTCTGTGCTCACACCCAATTCATTTCAATCTAAATTTGATTATAATCCCTTTGCTATTTCAATGTTTATTTATATTTGCTAAACTGGCGCTGATTTAGCTAAATCAAAAATGACAAATGAACATAATGTATGTTTGATTTTATATATTTAAACTTTTTGCCCATAGATACAACAATGTAATCTATTTATTTGTAATATATAACAGAGAATGAGAGCATCTATAATTAGCAGAGTATGTAAAATAAATTGAAATTAAACACAGTCGTCACGACTGTTAATGCTCCACTTTTTTGTTATGTTAATTAACAGTGCTGTAAGCAGTTTAATTTACATTAACATTTATTCAGCTTACAAAGTGTAACAGTTGCTAGCCTTTTATTGTTTTTCCATGTTATTGTTGTCTTTACATCTTTTACACTTGAATTTTGCATTTTTCTGTTTACACAATATTTAACAGTTGAGCAATTCCTATTGCTTTGCTCTTCATTATTTATCTTTGTTGGTCATCTTGTCGTTTGCAGTTTCTAATTAAATTCAACAATTGGCCGAGGTCCCGTATAAAAAGTTAAATTTATCTTTGGCATATTTAGCATAAGCACAAGATAATTCGTTGACATGACAGCCGTCTCTCATGTATCCGAAATATTGCAATAAAAGTCATGCGGCTGACATTGGGGATTTTTTGATGTTTGCCAGAGACAAGACAAACAAATAGGGAATTTGTTGAAACTTAAATTATGCAGATAGATTCATTGTGCAATGATCAAAACATTTCCGTCGAAAGTTTTTTAGATCAGTCAAAAAGCGGCACAAGACCGTAAAGTAATATTGCATCTTACAATTAGATGAAATGTGTGAAATGGCAAAATGCATATCGAAGTGTGACAAAGCATTACTCACACTTTCTTTAGTTATGGTGTTAGATGTACTCTGCGGCACGACTATTTGCCACATTCCAAAACTAGTCAATACTTAAAATACCAAGTCCACATGACTCCCAATAAACAAATAAAACTATTTATTTGTAGATCGTTGGTACCAGTAAGTCAAAGAGAAAATAGGCAATATTTTGCAATTACCCACGCAATTTTATCGATCGATCCATTTCACTTGTTTATTTAATTTACTTTTAATTTCTTTTTGTGTAATCCCACACAGACTCTGAAATTGTTTTTGTTTTATTTTTAAGGTTAGAAACTTGTATGTTGATGCTAAACAACTTCAAAAGCAGCTTAAAATGTATCCACCTAAACAAACACAGCCCAAGAGCCATTAGAGTGAAAGTCTGTAAATATCCAGAGATCGATCGAGCTGTTAGTAAACAAAAACAACAACAGTGCACATTGGTTTTATTTGTTATTTTAGATATTTTTATCCTAAAATATCCGATCATTGTTCTAAAGTTTAGTTTTTGCAAAAAATATTTGGGTTTTATTATTTTTTTAACGACTTTTTAATATTTATTCAACTCTTTTTACCGAGAAAAATAAATAAACGAACGACAAGATGACCAACAAAGATAAATAATGAAGAGCAAGGCAACTGTTAAATACTGTGTTAACAGAAAAGTGCTAAATTCAAATGTAACAGATGTAATAACATTGCAAAAAGGTGAACGGAGAGGAATAAAATGCACTTGCCAAATAATATATGTTAATTATAGTTTATTAAATATTGAAACAGTGCACATTGGGCCAGAATCCCTTTTTTTTGGCATAAAGTCTAATTGTTAAGCTAAAGACTTGAAATTTTGCATGAACCTAAGTTAGACAAATTTAGAATTTTTGATTTTTTTTTTTTTGATTTGGACCACGCCTTCGTCTCCCCCTTCCCATTTGACTATGAGAAATATTTGTAATATACTTTTATAATATCCAAAAGTAAAGATGGGGACTTGAAATATGGCATGAATCTTAGTTAGACTGAAGTCGAATTTATAATATTTTTTGTTTTTTTTTTAGTTGGACTTTGTCTTTACCCCCCTCTTTTTTCCTACTCATTAAAAAAGTAAAACTTTTTTTATAAACTTAAATATAAAGGAAAATATTTCATTTTTCGCATGTTTGCTAATCATGCAAAAGTAGAATTTACAATTTTTCTAGTTTTTTAATTTGACCATGCTTTAACCCCCCTCCTCATCTGAATACGGAAAAAAATCCGATTTTCTAGCATAAATGCACAGTTTCAACATGTGTTTTTAAAGAGAATGTGCAAAATTGTGCAAAAAGTATTAATGACAAGTTTAAGATCACAGTTAAGAGTAAACATTTGCATAATTACTTTTTGGCAGAAAGTGGCAGAAATTAGGTTTTTACTCCACGGTACACGAGCACTTCGGTTAGTTTTTTTCTAAAATAAGACATAACATAGACAATTCACAACTACAACATTGAACATATATTTCGAATAACTTAACAACAATTGTATTTGGCATACATTGACCTTTATTTTCCATATTTTCAACAAAGATTTGAACAGTTGGGTCGTCACAGCAGAAGCGCAAAGTTCAGTAAAAGCTTCCCGTCAATTTCGGCTGAAAGTCAGCTGACAAAACATCTGACTTTGCTAGCGCGGCAAATTTACAACGTTGGCACCTAAAATTTTTTTTTAATTTTATTCGATATACCTAATGTATGCCCTTTCCATATATTAAGTCAAATTCAAGATATATTTGAAAAAAAATTTCGACTTTATGCCAAAAAAAAGGGATTCTGGCCCAATGTGCAGTGGAAAGATTCGAAAAAAATCCAGAGCTTTGTATGTTCCAAATTTGAGCTTAAATTAACAAATGAACCACTGTGCACAGTGCAAAATGGCAAGAACAAAATGACTTATTGGCCAGTCTTCTGTGCAGTCTAGCAGGTAATGCAACCGACACCAAAAGCCATCAAAGTCATCGCCATTGACCTAACAACATGATGATGACACACCCGGCAACCTAGCCAAAAACTACGGCACAGTCATTTGCATAATGGAAATGAGTAAAGTCCATAAATAATACTTTTTTATGTGCTGTTTGGAACGTGTTCAAGTTAAACATGTGCTTCTTCTTCGTTTTGCACAGACACTGTTAATTCACAAGATTTGCCGTTAGCAGCAACTGACAGAGACAGAGAGACGAATACAAATGGGAGATGGAGAGAGAGAAAAGACTAGATCAAGTTGATTTCAATGAAACGCTTTCATGTCAGTTAGTAAACTGGGTTCAATAAACTATAGATGAGTTTGTTTGTTTTTTTGCATAAAATAATTTTTCATCTTATAGAATTTATTCATAAAGATAATTGATATTTTGTTTATAAAGATATTAGTTTATAGCTTAAGTTTTGAATACCCTAATAAAACTTGTTCAAGGTGGACTTATGTTCAATATTCGAGATGATCTAGCGATCTTTATCGCTATTTACTTTTCGACTTAATCACAAATCATAAATACAATCAAAAAATCATCTACCTGCTGCTTTATACACTTTGCAATTTAATAAATACAATGTATACAAATAATAATCTTAAAAAAACAATTAACACATTACTTTGTAGTGCCATAAAATGTTGCAAATTGCTTAGGAACCGTTGAATGGAACCGTTAAACACTGTGCTTATAGACATACATTAAATTTTCGCCTGAGTGAGGACACTTAATTGCAGAGAAACAATGCCAGAATTGGAGCAGCAAAGATCTTGGCATGAGCTCAAAAATTTCTTTGGCTGACATGACAAGATAATTATCAACAATAACTGATTTACTTTTTTTTGCCATGGTGCCACCAATTGTCATTTAATCGATCCGATATCAAATCATGTCATGCTACACTCAAGGCAACTGCTATTATTAAATGACAATTTAAAGTATTGTAAATATCAGTTTAAACTTGAATGATTTCCTTATCGAAATGTTAGGAAATACTTAAGATAAAGTCACACAAGTATGAAAAGTTGAATCATAACATCGATTGATGTGATTTCACCCTGGACAACTTTACATTCATTTATTATTTGATTTATTAAAACTATAAAAATTAAATAAAATTCACAACAACTTTCCTGATAAGTTGTAGACCTGTCAAGATAAAACCAATAATAAAATTTCAAAGCAACAGAAGAAGAGAAGAAAACACATTTAACTTATTTATCCCGATAATTGAGACAAGAAAAGAAAGTGATTCCGGATTTACCAGACGAAAAAATATTAAGAAGCATCCGGGGGTTGCTATATAAAATTGTAAATATTTGTAAATAAGCTTTCTTTTAATTATTATTTAAATTAATAGACCCTTTGTACTTTTTAAGTACGGGGTCTTGAAAAAAATCAGTCGAGCTGAACGAATTCGAACCGTATTCAATGCAACAACTTTAACGAACTAAGCAAACCAGATTAAAATTAAATCTAATAGTCCCTTTTCACGAGACTTAAGTTTTTTTAAGTCTACATTTAAATATACATTTGTTTGATTTCTTTTTTAAATAATATAGTTGATTAGAAATTAAAACATAGTTCAGAAACACAATACGAAAAAGGATAAAAAAAATGATTACAAAAAAAAATAATAAACAAATTAAAAATCTAGGAATGCTTAAAAATTATAAAATGATCCCAACTTTAATTTTTTTTTATATCTTTTCAGTTTAAATTTAAGTTCATAATTTATATTAATTTAATATCGAAGTATTTTTCTATTTTATTTGAATTTTTAAAAGTCAACTGCTCTTAGTTGACAAC
>JBAMBL010001082.1:0-16213 GCA_037043405.1 Drosophila subquinaria | reverse complement strand
TGACCCGCCAAAATTAAGCATAATGCCAAAAAAGGCTTACAAAAGATTATAACTTTTAATAAATTTAATCGACCACTGGGTTGAAACTTACGTTTTTTATACTTTGGCAGAACCATCCAGGAAAATTCAAAGTTCCCTCGATAATGCAATTGGCCTGCCATTGTGTTCGATCTACACTTTTTTTTTATTTTATTCTGCAGTCAATACAATCATTTATTCAATAAATTTTCCAAATTCCATTTCATTCAAATTTGATTCAGAACAGATCACTTATGTACCATTTGTAAGTCAACAATATATACGGTGCACGTCTATAATATTCATACTTGAGATAAATCGCTGGATTAATACAAATAAACATCGATAAAATGTAATTACCGTTATTTCACTAGCAACACCCGCTTCAAGTGATTCGCATTTAAAATAGTACACACAATTGATTTATTTTTCTTTTTGTATGGCAAAAATGAATACAAAAAAATTAAATATTATGTATGTATAAAAAGCTTAAAGCAAACTATGTATGTATGTATGTATATGAATTGTCTGCTTTTTAATAGCAGCAACATCTGCTGCATGTACATATGTATGTATGTATGTGTGTATCTCTAACTTATGCGAAACGCGTTAATCATAAACTGAAAAATAATAATACATCTTTATGTTGTATGCATGTGAGTTCAGTGCATAATGTTGTTTTAATAATTTATGCATATTAATAGACACAATTTGATTTGCATTTAATTCTGGAGTAAGAGTTTCGCATAAGCTAGTAAACTGATTAATCTCTGTCAGTTCAGTTAGTTGTACATATAAGTAGAAATAATAATAAAATTGTCGATTCGTTTAAAATAACTCATACAATATTTTGTGCTGATATTTGATGCTGATCTTCTTTTTTCTTATTTCATTTTAGCACCACAAAAATATATTAGAACAGACAGTGAGCTTTTCGTTAAATTTTCGTTTTGTTTTTTTTTTTTGTAGAAATTTCTAATGGAATTCTTTTTGTGCGTGTACGTATGTGTGTGTGTGAGACTAACAGAAAATAAAGCAGTTTTAAATATGTAGCTTCTAAACAAAATGGAAAACCAATCAAATATCCTATTTATTGATAATATTCAATTTCTTATCGTGCTCACTGAAAACAAGTGGTTGTGAAAACCAAATGTGCTGTCACTAGAATAGCGACAGCTAAAACAAGGCAGTTATTACAATAGTATTTCTAGTTATTTATACATGTACGGTGAATGCATAATTAATAATCTTAAATGGGGCGCCACATAGCATTTCAAACGACACACATGCTGCACAAAATTATTTGACATACGATAAAAACTTTAGTTGCTTAAATTAATTACAATTTTGTTCTTCCTCCCACAAACAATTGCACCAACCGCGCGCAAATGTGTGTGTGTGTTTGTTTGTGTGTTAGCAAATGCGTTTTTGTGCGTAAATTAAAAGCCGTAATGCAAAATACCACAAAATTATAAACTTTTGCATTGGGCTGCCTGTTTACATGACGTAGTACACTTTAAATCTTCCTCGCACATCTAACACAGGCACACACACACATACAGGACAGGCGATATTGAAAATAAGCCAATGCGTATCCTCTTAGAGCATCTTACATTTAAATCTACGGTTTGGCTTATTCGTTTTGCGTCCTTTTCGGCCCTTGTTATCCTTATCCTTGCGTATTTCGCGTACCAATGTGTAAAATGCATCATCAACACCCATGCGCGTCTTGGCTGACGTTTCAATGTATGGAATGCCATATTGTTTGGCCACCTACAAAAGATGTACGAGAATGGAATAAATGGTGTTATCCGTGTTATCAATGCTTACCTCTCTTGCTTGCTCGTTCTGCACGTTCCATGAGGGCAGATCACATTTGTTTCCCACAAGCACCATTGGCACCTCTTCGGCATCCTTGACACGTTTGATTTGCTCGCGGTATGTGCCAATATCTTCAAATGATTTAGCACTGTTTACTGCAAATACGAGTAGAAAACCTTCGCCGGTGCGCATATACTGATCACGCATGGCAGAATACTCTTCTTGGCCGGCGGTATCTAGAATGTCCAGCAAGCATGTTTCACCATCTAAAAACAATGTGTTTGTTTTTATTAAAAAATGAAAGGATGTAATCGAGTTGTTGCGATTAGAAACTTACCAATAACAACTTGCTTTCGATATGAATCCTCGATTGTGGGATCGTACTCATCCACAAAATGATTTTGAATAAGTTGTATGGTTAGTGCTGATTTGCCAACACCACCTGCACCAACAACAACTAGCTTGTATTCCGTCATTTGTCTTCCTTCGTTCGGTTAGCCGTAGTGATTTTCGATGTTTACAACTGCAATCAGTCTATGTATTTTAAACGGGAGTATGTGTGTAGGTGTGTGTTTTCGTTTGTATTAGTGTGCGTGTTCCTCGCCCTACTCAAAATGAGAGCTGCAATTGTTGGGGCTGCGGCGACTGCAAATGAAGGAAATTGTACAAAAATTATTATTAATTAAAAATGATTAAAATAAATTAAGTTCATAATTAGGTATAAATTAATGTGAGTCAGAATCATTTTGGATAGGCTCTGCCTTTTATAATTTTTCTTTGCCTCTCATACACACACATATACATTATTTGCACACACGCATATACCAAGAGAACTGACAATGACTCAAGCGTTGCATG
This sequence comes from Drosophila subquinaria, assembly GCA_037043405.1. Lineage (NCBI taxonomy): Eukaryota > Metazoa > Arthropoda > Insecta > Diptera > Drosophilidae > Drosophila > Drosophila subquinaria. The sequence continues at coordinate 13,516 of JBAMBL010001082.1, read as the reverse complement.
GCCCTTTAGGCAGCAATTCGGTTAATCGCACTATTGAAATCCAAGAAATAACAAACACTTTCATAATTTGTATATAATTAAAGTTTGCCGTTTGGCGGACATGTAATTTGGAGTGCAAGCTTATCTATGTACATATGTATACATGTACGCATGTATGCGTACGTATGTATGCTGCCGGACCTTCTTTGTTACTGTCGCTTCAATTGGCTCCTCCTTGTTTTTTTCTTCCTTCTTACGTCAATATAAACTTTACGTTTCTAACTTTTAGCTCAAGCACGATCTAACACTATTGCGTTTTTACCAACAACAAATGTTGTAATATATGTATTATATTTAATTTACGAGTTATTATGTTTTCTCGTAGAAAGAATTTTTTACATTGCCGTATTTGTAAGTATTGGTCAATCTCGGGTGTCAGAGACTATTTTACAACACTACCACGGAGCTGAAATAAAAATAATCGAAATCGGAAAGTAATCGATTACTCAAGCAAAAACAAAAACAAATCAACGGATGAACGAAGCATGCTATTTTCCAAAAAAAAAAACAACGATGCTGAATAAATTGGAGTTTAACAATTTGGTAAGTTCGAACAGTTGTTAAACATACCATTATAACGATCATATGCCAACAGGTTATTACCAACAAAAAAATAATACAAAAAGCACGCGCGCAAACAATTGCGAAGGTGGTGCAAAAGTTGCGCAAAGTGAAGGAAGCGCTAACCAAGCAACCGGACAGTGAAGTAAACAAGGCACGTCAACGTAAAAATGTAGAATATATTGCACAACTGAAGTCCCTCAAGAGCGTAGACATTATGCGGTCACTGCTGCTGAAGGATGAGAAGAAGCACAATGCAGTTTTAACCAATGGCCGCGCCACACCGGATGAAGTTGTCATTGCCATGTTGGGTCTAAACAAACTCATGCAAGACTTGGTCGCCAAGTTTCAACAGACCTTGAACTTGAGTAGTGATTCTAATGCCGATTGGCGGGAGGAGATAATGGAAACCAGCAAGCGTCGCCAGAAATTAGAACGCACCGAAGAAAAGCGACGTAAACGTAAGGAACTCAAAGAACTGAAGTCGCAGACGCGCAAGCGCTTAGAATGGTTGGAGCAGAATAAACCAGACGGGGAAGGTGAAGTGGAAGGCGGGGAAGCGCCCGAGTCTGAAACAAAAATAGTTGCGACAAACACAGGCAGTTGTCAAATAGAAAAATTGAATAAATCTGCAAAGCCAATAATGAAAGATGACAAGATTTCAAGTAAGGATACGCCTAAAAAAGACGACAAAGTTTTCAAGGCAAAGAAATCGCAGGAGACCAAACAGAAATGTGTTGAGAACAAACACAAGGTACAACAGAAATCAAATATATCGGAATCTGCAGTCAAATATGGGGAAAAGGAGTCTAAACAAGAGGAGAGGAAGCCTAAAAAAGAGGAGAGGAAGCTTAAAGATGCGGAGAGGAAGCCTAAAGAAGCAGAGAGGAAGCCTAAAAAAGAGGAGAAAAGGCCTAAAAAAGAGGACAAGAAGCCTAAAGAAGAGAAGGAAAGACCAACGCATGTCGTCGATCCATTCTTCATCACAGAATCGGGACAACCATATCTATCGACGGCTGTTGTCATGTCGGATGATAATAGTGACACGGATCATGACGAATATCAGCCGGAACAAAAGAGGCGCAAGCCAATGACCAACCGACAGGAAAACAGCAGAACACGGATCTACGAAAAGCCAATTTTAACAAATTTCAAAGGAACGAAAACAAAGTTTACCGAGGACGGCAATGTTGCAGAAACGACTTCATCAGCTTTACCTGCTGCTGCTCCTGCTGCTGAAAGCAGCGAAGGTTGCATGCATCCGTCCTGGATTGCCAAACAGAAACTGAAGCCAAAAATAGCAGTATTTGCGGGCACTAAAATTAAATTTGACGATTAGGTTAATGTTAAAGTTACGTTTATTTGAATGTGACCAACAGAAGGGATGTTTAGACATCCACCTTGGGTACAAAATGACCACGAGTTTTATCATTACTGATCAGCTTGTCGACATCAACGTCTGGAAATTTGCGTTTCAGCATCTGCAAGTCAATGTTGGGATTGCGTCTGAGCATCATCATAACCTCGTTGCGTGAGCGACTATAATAAATATATAACGTTAATAAACAATGCAACTCTTATTAATTCCTGAAAAAATGTGTACTCACTTTTTGGCCTTGCGCTTAACATTGTACAGCTTCTCCCGGTATTGCAGAAGGAATTTATGAACAGCGCGTCCGCCGTAACCCAAATGCCTTGATTTGATCCACTTTGTGTTCATGAAGGGCGGCAACACATGCTCACAGGATTTATATGTGCAGCGCAAGCCGAATGCGTTATCCACCTGCTTCCGTGGACGTTCGCCTGTCTCACCAGTTTCGAGTAGATGATAAGCCGTGTTGCGCTCCCGCACAACGGTTTCCAAATTCTCCATTGAGATTTTAACCTTGTCGATACGTTCAGGATTTGGAAATACTTCCATTTTGTCGTTGCATTCGTATTCCATGGTGTACAACATGTTGCGTTCCTTCAACAATATGTACCACAACTGGTGCAGCTCCTTGTTGGACTTGATTCGGAGCTCATCAGTTTTCCAGGCACGACCAACTTTTACCTCGGTCTCGCTCCAGTGCTTGGGATCATCAAAGAACTCCATTAGTCGTTCCTGTCGCACTGGACTGGTAGTGTGCATGCCGCACTTGAGAAGACCTCCGACAGCTGCCGGGCTGTGAATTATATAAACAAAACACGAGTCGGTAAAGTGAACATAGTCGGAGCTATATTTCAAGTTATTTGACTAACCTCCATGCCGTCAAATGGTTGTGTGACGTAGCAAGCACGTTTCTGAACGTGACTGTTCCCACAGCTTTTGCCAAATTTAAACATTTAATTAATGTTGAGGACATTTTCCCAATTGTAGACAGCGCACAGCTGTAGTGTTGGGTTGCTCTTCCCTTCTCGCTCGCTCGCTTTGCTATTGCCTAAGGAAGTTGCCTGACGGTAAAAAAAAAATCATAAGGCAGCTTTTCCCCGACAAGGTGGCAGCCTTGGCTCCCAAAGCACGGTGGCAGCCAAGGTGAATTTACTAAGTAGGTGACGTTGTCACCACAGCTGCTCTCTTTCGGGAGTACAAACATTTGACAGTATGCCTGCAAACGTTGTCGAAAGAGGTTGTGTGTCGCATGTTTTTTTTATTGTCTTCTTCTTTACGAATAAACTCGTAGACAGAAAACAATGAAAAGAATAATTATGAATTAAAATATTATGAATAATTTTAAATTAAATCATTTTAATTATTTGGCGAAAACATTTCCTTTTCTGTCCGCTAAAACAATAACAAACGAAGAGTGCAGAACGTAAAACGTTCGCCATCTTTTTCTAGCGCTTGTCTCTCTGAGAGCGGAGAGAGAGAGGTGAAAAAATGATTGCAGCCTCACCACATCGGACAACGTCACCTTAATAGTAAATCCACCTTGGTACCGACTATCGATAGTTCTCCACCTCTAGTTGGAACTGCAGCCACGATTGCTATCGGCTATCGGTGGTAGTTGCTGCCAGTGTTTCCAATTTGTCCTTTTTGCGGACAGATTTGTCCGTTTTGGAACTGCGATTTCCGGAAAAATTTTAAAACGTCCCCTATCCAGAAAAAATGGCCTTTTTATTTTGATATATCCTTTTATTCATTCTATTTTAATTGCCACTGTGCTTTGCTGCCACCAAGGTGGATTTACTATTAAGGTGACGTTGTCCGATGTGGTGAGGCTGCAATCATTTTTTCACCTCTCTCTCTCCGCTCTCAGAGAGACAAGCGCTAGAAAAAGATGGCGAACGTTTTACGTTCTGCACTCTTCGTTTGTTATTGTTTTAGCGGACAGAAAAGGAAATGTTTTCGCCAAATAATTAAAATGATTTAATTTAAAATTATTCATAATATTTTAATTCATAATTATTCTTTTCATTGTTTTCTGTCTACGAGTTTATTCGTAAAGAAGAAGACAATAAAAAAAAAGTGCGACACAAAACCTCTTTCGACAACGTTTGCAGGCATACTGTCAAATGTTTGTACTCCCGAAAGAGAGCAGCTGTGGTGACAACGTCACCTACTTAGTAAATTCACCTTGGTCGGTACCATCGATAGTCAGCGATATTATTTTTCAAACCATTGATAACTATCAATAGTTTTCGATAGTGTGTTAATTTGAGCACATATGTATATTATATTCCAAAAATTATAATTTTTTTTATAAAATTCCAATAAAAATTTGAAATTGGTATTGATTTAGGCATTATAAAAATAAATAAAATTCGTTATCAATAATAATGTTTCGCTATTAGCTATTGTAAAATCCAAAGTTCAACGATCTAAATCTTTTTGTCCAGCCTACTGAACATGCGCTCGGACTCGGTTCAGTTCCGTTATGTTCTTTTTTAACTTTTTCGACTGTAGTAAGGAACTTGTCCATGTAATAAAAATATATAATTATTTAAAACAAAACTTAAATGTTTCGGTAGCTCTGCAGATGCCAAATGCGAGCCTTCCTGTGACGCGTTGAGCGTCATAAAAAACTATCGCCCACTATCGATAATGCAGGTCTGCCATCGATGGCGGCTCGATAGTGCTTGACCATCGATAGTGCCGATAGTGCCATTGATAGTTCTCCACCTCTACTGCCAGCAACTACCACCGATAGCCGATAGCAATCGGTGCTGCAATCCCAACTCTAAGAAAAACATAGTTGTTTTCGATAGCATCGATAGAATAATTTTACTATGTGAGTGTATGTGCGCGTTGATGCAGAAAAGCTGAATTTCTATATAGAAATAGTGTGAAATTTAAACGTAAAATATTGTAAATTTAATGTGCAAGTGTGCTGGTAATACTCAAGAATAAAATGTAAGTTGAAATCGTTGTCAAAAGCATATAAATTGTTCTGTGAAAATTGCTTGTTTTATATTCTGGCCCATCCACCACACACTTACGTATGTATATGCGTCCATACATACGTATATATGCATACTTGGTATGCTGGAACGCTAGAGCGTTCAACTGAATGTGTGTGGGCAACTTATGTATTAGTGTGTTTGTTATATTAAGTACACAATTTAAATTGATAAAAATTCTAAAGCGCCCCCATATCTGATGTGCAGTTGCTAAATGAGTGTCTAAATCTAAAGTGTATTCGCAAATTGCTCAGAAGCTTGAGTTGAATTATAATAAATGAACTAAAAATAGTTGTGCAAAAAATTGAACTCATTGACAAAACAAAACGTTAAGGTAGGGGGTGGGTGAGTGCCGATGTAGTAATCCCTAGCCAGTGTTGTCGTGCAGCTGGAGGGTTTCGGTCAAAATGGTAGCAATTGTGCGTTTTATCAGACGGCCTAAACAATATTTTAACTCTACAAGATATACAAGTTTCGTAATATACACGAATAGTTAATATTATGAGGGAGGGTAAAAGAAACAAGTGTTGTCATGCTTATACACAAAAAGGGAGCATTTAGTACTTGTTAACGCACACATACATATTGTTATTGTCGATGCTACTATTCTTTTTTTTTATTGATTTAACGCCTTTAAAAGCGACAAATAAAAAAAAAAACACATGTAAAATGAACTGTTGCGCTATTGGCTTCAATTAAATTGAAAGGTCAATGAAAGAGTGTACAGACAGTGAATTGATTCATTTATTTGCAGAGGGCAAGTGGAATGCAAGCGAAGCTTTATAAGGTCCATTTGTTTTTGTAATTCTTTTTGCTCTGCAGGTTCTTTGCGTATGTGTGTTTGTGTGTGAGTGTGCATGCAAGTATGTATTTTCAGCTCCAAAACATCGATAAGACGAGCTGCAGCGACTTTGTTGTGGTTCACGCCCAAAACATTATCGCAAGTGCCACAAGGGCGTTCATGTATGTGCGTGTGACAGTGTATAAGTGTGCTAAATCATCCAAGGTTCATTTCACCGACATCGCATGTGCCTAGGCCATTGCTTTATGTAACCAAAACGGTTATTATAGACCAATCTGACCTGACCCCAACACACCTTTATTTTGCTAATCGATAGAAGTGTCCAAATTTATCGATATACTGCAAATGACACTGACACTTGTTGCAAGCGCAAAGAATAAGTGAAGGAGAGAGAGAGAAAGAGGGGAAAAAATCATCATAATGTTGTTAATTGGTCTCTGAATATATATGTATGTGATATACAGTAATTTTTTTAAATTTGTTAACTGCCAACAAAAGCGTTGGGCAAAGATAAGACAGTAGGAAGTGAGTTTTTTTTGATATCTTTTTTCACATACATACATATTTATATTTTTAATATGTACTTGTGATAATGGCTAATACGATCGGTTTTATATTGGGGGTGTTTGCATTAATGCATTAAGCTTATCAAACACAAAAAATTACTTACAGCTGCGGTCAAAAAAATAGTAGTGCTTGCCATGAACTTACAAGAACTTAAAATTTAAAGACTTTTAATTTATCCAAATTTTTTATTCAATTTTTTTAAGATACCTTATTATATTGTTAATCAATCTGAGAAATCAAAGATAGTGAAAATTTATTATTTTTCGACTTAGCAATTTTTATCTTGTAATAGTCTAAAAAATGGGCGGTCAAAATAATAGTAGTGAATGCATTAAAAGTGGGAAAAAAGGATATTAAGCAGGAAAGGCACTTGATTTGATATTTATTTATGTAATTTGATAATTTACTATAAATTTTATAAACAATTTTTTGCTTAGAGTTGTTACAATGGGGCGTGGCAAGCATTGCACTCCTGATAGGCGTGCTCGTATTAAAAAATTTATTCCTTAAAGGATAACGTTTAAGGAAGTGGAAAATTTGATTAGATGATTGCCAACCATAATCAGAAACGCCATTAAGTACTCTCCAAAATAAGATAAACGAGGAAGAACTCGATCCATGTCCAAAAGTCTAGTGACAAAAGTAATGAGGTATTTGAAACGCGACCCTTTTGTTCCTGCAGCACTTATAAAAAGGAACTTATGTACGAACCAAAAGGTGAAAAACATTCTTGGATGTTTGCGAAATAATAATTTGGCAGAAAGAAGTCCGGAAAAAATTCCGTTATTGAAAAAAAATACCTGCCAAAAGTGATTTCGGTTTGCTAAGGAACACCTGAATTGGCCCTTGAGAAATAAGGAATCTTCTAATGGTTGGATGTGTCCAAAATTATTTTATTTGGTGGTCGAGGATCTCGATAACATATAAGGTATCCATAAAAATCCGAATATCAACCCAGATTCACCTGCAGGACCGTCAAACATGGTGGTTCGAGAATAATGATCTGGGCGCATTTTCACTTTACGGGGTCGAACCCATGTATGGGATCAAAACCATAATGAATAGGCACGAACATGTGAAAAATCGGTAATTTTCTTATCCCTACAGCAATATGAAAAAAAAAAAAAAATATTTTATTAAAAAGAGGCTATTTTTTGATGAATTTAGGCGAAAGAATTTTTAGGCGCTCTCTTCAACTTTTTTTTTTATTGAATTTTGAAATTTTGATATTTTCAATGCAAAATTGTTGTTTTCAGCAACTTGTCACTAATATGAAACGTTTACCAACACTACATTTTCTCTCACATGTTATATGTTTACGTGTTTTCCAACACTATCACGCTATAACACTATTACAGAAACATGTTTAAAACGTGCATATAAAAAAAAAATAAAGCCAAACGGGCGACTCTATGACCCTTATAGAGAGCCCAAATTAATGAAGACGCTCATGCAACCGTGATTAGTGATATGTGCAAAGCAAGTCGCAGGCGAAAATTTTTTAAAAAAAGAAAATCGCGCGCGCGATTTTTCATATTGCTGTAGGGATAAGAAAATTACCGAAAAATCTTCAGGACATTATGCTACCGTATTTTTCAGATGATATGCCGATAATTTGGTGGTTCCAACAGGACATAGACCAAGCATACCAGCAAATCTGCGAAAGAATGGTTCGCATAAAAAAAAGTTAATGTATTGGAGTGGTTCCCACGGTCCCCCGATCTGAGCCCGATTGAAAATTTGTGGTCCGATATCAAGAGGGATATTGCGAAACATCAAACAAAATATAATATTCATCTTTAGTAGATCGCTAGGAGCCCCTGGAGCTTAATACATCCAGAACTATGTCAAAGCCAGGTGGACTCCATGATCTGTCGTTGTAAGGCGGTAATTCAAAATAAAGTCTTCACAAAAAAGTATTCAATTTGTTAATTATACTGGGGTCACAGAAATCTCTTTCACCTGAATTTGACGTACATTTGTATGAAATTAACGTAATTTTTCAGGTGAAAGAGATTCTGTGGCACCCAGTAAGTGCCTTTCACATATCTAACCTTTTAAATAACATAAAAATTAATTTAGGCTTGATTTCATCATTAAAATATTGTAATATGTTCATCACTACTATTATTTTGACCGCCCATTTTTCAGACTATTACAAGAAAAAAATTGCTAAGTCAAAAAATAATAAATTTTCACTATCTTTGATTCCTCAGATGGATTTACAATATAATAACGTACCTTAAAAAAAATAAATAAAAAATTTGGATAAATTGAAAGTCCTTTAATTTTCAGTTTATGTAATTACATTGCACGCACTACTATTTTTTTGACCGCAACTGTATGTACGTGTTGAAATTTGAATATACGCCTATTAAATTAAATGATAAATTATTTGGAGGTCTGGCTGGCTGAGACCTTTTGTATGAATAATTTTATGATTAATTATTGTATGTTGAAATTAATTGAGATTTTTGTAGGTCTGTTTTTGTAAACGGTTTTCTTCTGTGCCAGGTAATAGTAATAAAGACAACGTTAGTTGTTGATATATTGCTACTAATAATAATATTCTATGCAAATGATTTTGTTTAAAAAGTGCAAGTGAATAGTAATTGTAACGGTTTACCTACCACACATGCATATGTGTGTGCATCCCAATGAAGCTGCTTTGCTTGATAAAAATATTGATAACGAGCGCAGGAAAAAAACAAATGAAACGAATACCAAGTACAAAATAAAGCCGGCTACAAACGCAAATTGTAATAAGCTTGGCTAATTATGAGATGTTCATATTATGCTTTTTCTCTCTCTCCTCTCTTTCTCTTTGAACACCTCGCGTGCACAGTTCAATGTCGCAAGCAACATCCGATAATCAAAGTCTGGCAACGCCGCCACCAACTGCTGCCGTCAATTGTCGCAAACGCGCCTTGTCCACAACATCGCTATCATCACGGTCGGAGCCGAAATCTATAATCGAGATACACATATCGAATGAAACCAACACCAACACCAGTTGCAGCAGCAGCAAGCGAGCCAATTTGGAAAAATGCTCAGATGAAGCAAGCGGAAAATGCAATATGGATTCACAACAACAGCAACAAGAACAACAACAAGAACCACAGCCAGAACAACAGCAGATAAAAGAAAACAATGCCATTGAATTGAGTATTGAGGATCAGCAGCTCGATGACAATTATCGCAGCAGTTGTGCCATCTTCTTGCAGCATTTGCCATGCTTTAAGCTGCAGAAATCTTCAGCTACAGTGGCGTCCATACCAAAGTGCCGCGAGTGTCGGCGTCGTCATACACCGCTGTCCACACCCAGCAACAACAACAGCAACAGCAGCAACAACAACAGCAACAATGACATCTACTGTCGCTTCTATGAGTTTCGACGCTTGCAATACAATGCCGCTGGAGAATTGAGCGTTGCTGGGTTTCCCAATCCATATCAGGAGCCGACAAGCGATGATTACAGCATTTGGCAGCCAGATGGAAAGACAGCGCCGACAGCTGGATATATGGACATTCAAGTGTGCCGTTATATATTACTGCATGCGGGCGATCAGTTTTGTTATTTGTGGCGTCAGGAGGCGGAGGCGTTGAAGCTGCACGAGAATCCAGATGGGACAATTGCATGGAAGAAGGCTGTCCAGGGTATACGAGAGATATGCGATGTGTGCGATACGACGCTGTTCAATTACCACTGGACGTGCAGCAAGTGCGGATTTGGTGTGTGCATCGATTGCTTCAAGGATCGCAAGGAGGGGCTACACTTGAAGCGACGCATGGACGCAGCGACGCAACGTGGACACGATGAGTACCAGTGGCTGCTCTGCACCGACGATGATAAGCTGCAGCAGCACTCGCTCTCGGAATTGATGTTGACTCAGATTATTGCCGGGGATGCTTTGAATGTCCTTGGACGACTGTTGCACGAGGTGCGCATGTTGTGGCAGGTGCCGCAGGTTTGTGGATGCCTGCTGAGCAAGCAGCAGGTCCAGGACGAGCAGCTAACACAGCTCATACAGGACATGATCAAGGAGTCGCAGTTGATGCAACAGACCAGCGCATCCTCATTGGCAACGGCACAAACGCTGCAGCAGCAGGAGCGGCTGGAGCAGTTGCATGCCAAGAAACTGGAGTTTGCGAGACAACACGGCATTGACTATGTGCCCGGACGGGTCTGGACAAAGGAGCGACTGGGCAAGGATCCCATAACGAGCGCCTTTGACAATTTCAAGCATATTAACTTTTTGCGCAAGGGACTCGCGGGCTTGCGACGTTTCCTTCCACCACGTGCCATGACCCTGGCACATTCAACGCAACTGGCGCCGGGAGTGCCACACGAGTGGCTCTGCGATGGGAAACTGTTGCGTCTCACGGACCCAATGCATCCGGACAACCGTGTGCTGTACCAGGAAGTGTGGAAGTGTGGACAACCCGTAATGATATCGGAAGTGGCGCGTTCACTTAATCTGGATCTGTGGCATCCACAGGCGTTCTGTCGTGACTTTGGCGACAAGCCAAATGATTTGATCAACTGCCTCAATGGCAATTTGGTGCCCAATCAACCGATGCGTCACTTCTGGGAGGGATTTCAGTGCATGCACAAGCGTCTGCTCGACGCCAATGGCAAACCCATGCTGCTCAAGCTTAAGGATTGGCCACCTGGCGACGATTTCGCTGAGATTCTGCCAACGCGCTTTGCGGATCTGATGCGTGGTCTGCCCATGCCCGAGTATACGCTGCGCACTGGGAATTTAAACATTGCCAGTTGTTTGCCCAAAATGTTTGTGCCACCCGATTTGGGCCCAAAGATGTACAATGCTTATGGCTCGGCGCTCCATCCGGACAAGGGCACCACGAACCTACATCTGGACATCTCGGACGCCGTCAATATCATGGTCTATGTGGGCATACCAACGGATGAGGACAGTAAGCCACAACTGGCGGCCACACAACGTGCCATCGCCTTGGGCGGCTGCGATTATATCACCCGTGCCCGCTGTCAATCCCCGGACGTGTTGCCTGGCGCATTGTGGCACATATTCCCAGCCAGGGATGCGGACAAGATACGCGATCTACTGAATCGTGTGACATTGGAAAAGGGCTTTCGCCTGGAGCCGGATCACGATCCCATACACGATCAGAACTGGTATCTCGATGACAAGTTGCGGGCACGCCTCTTCAAGGAATATGGCGTTGAGGGCTATCCCATTGTCCAGTGCCTGGGCGATGCAGTCTTCATACCAGCGGGTGCACCACATCAGGTCCAGAACCTGCACAATTGCATCAAGGTGGCCGAGGATTTCGTATCGCCGGAGAACATCACGCACTGCTATCATCTCACCCATGAGTTCAGACGTCTCTCGCATTCGCATACCAATCACGAGGATAAGCTGCAGATCAAGAATATTATTTATCATGCCATTAAGGATTGCTGCACCATATTGACGCGTGCTCTGGACGAGCGCATTGACCAGGAAATGGCCAAGGTTCAGGCCGAACTTTAAGGAAACGCGTCGCTTAAATTTATAAATTTCTACTCTAGATTTAAGATTAATTCAAGTCCATCATGTATTACTTATACTTAAATACTCTCGTAGATTTCCAGAAAACTTGTTAATTTAATTTCTGAATTGTTTTGAAATATTTCCTACTATAAAATTACTTGATAATAAAAAGATTTCTTTTTAAAGCAGAGAATTTCAGTTAGTAATTTTATTTGTTTTAAAATCAAGTTAAAAATATATAAATGCAGACATTGAAATTTAAAAGATCAAGTTAATGTATTTTTTTTTTCTCAAGTTTAGGTAATTTTAATTAAATCTAATATAATTTAGTGTTTCAATTTGTATTTGCAGTCGCAGCGGAAAAGAGTCTCCAATCAATGCGTGCTAAAGGCGCAACTGACAATGATGATGAGTCCTGCCAGCCTGCCAGCTGTGACACTGTGCCCAATGAGCCTTTAGGGCAGAGAGATCGGGAAACCAAGTCAATTATATAGCTAAAAAGACGTCTGCAACAAGAACATCACCACAACACACACACACACACACCAAAGGCATAGCCTAGAAATATTTCAATAAGCGCATTTAATAATAAACATTCAAAATGACGGTGGACTTTAATGATTATTTTTGGGTAAGTTAATGCAATTAATCAATTAATTATGTTACTAATTATAATATTTGTTGTGCAGGGCGAGAAGAACAATGGATTCGATGTGCTGTATCATAATATGAAGTTTGGTCTGGTGGCCAGCAAGGAGTTGTCGGAGTTTTTGCGCGAAAAGTCAAACATTGAGGAGCAGAACTCCAAAATGATGTCCAAGTTGGCCCACAAGGCCAGCACGGGCACACTGAACAGCACGTTTGCTCCCGTGTGGACAATACTGCGCACCTCGGCCGAGAAGTTGTCCACGTTGCACCTGCAAATGGTGCAGAAATTAACGGAGCTGGTCAAAGATGTGGCCAAATATGCAGATGAGCTGCACAAGAAGCACAAGTGTGTCAAGGATGAGGAGTCCCAGACACTGGAGTGCGTCCAGGCCATACAAACATCAACAGTTGCGGTGCAAAAGCTGCGAGATTTGTATGCCAGCAAGGTGCTTGAATTGGAGAAGCTGCGCAAGGATAACGGCTCACACAAGGATGCCGAGAAACTGGAAAGCAAGCTGAAGAAACTGCAGGAGGACTACAAGGCGCTGCTCGACAAGCATAATCCCATTAAAAACGAATTCGAGCGACGCATGACACAAACTTGCAAGGTAATTCAATTATTTACTTATTAAATTTTATTATTCAATGTATTCTTTTCTATTTATCCAGCGCTTTCAAGAGATCGAGGAGGTGCATTTGCGTCAGATGAAGGAGTTTCTGTCCACGTACTTGGAAATGCTGCAAAATAACCACGACATGGTCGGACAAGTGCACTCGGATTTCAAGCGCCAATTCGTGGACATGTCCGTGGATAAGCTGCTCGAGCAGTTCGTGTTGAACAAGTACACGGGTCTCGAGAAACCTGGTAAGTAACGCATGTTGAAAGCAGGATTCGTAAGTTTTAAAAAGTTAATGATTTTTTAGCTTATTTTAAAATATAATTTAATTAAAAATTACTTAATTACTAAGTATTCAAAAATCATTATTATTTTTTAAGCATTAT